>CAMOHE010042751.1:1679-13504 GCA_946598075.1 Artocarpus hirsutus | reverse complement strand
AAATAGCTCAAATGTAAAATGATCTTGTAAATAAAATGCAATTTTTAAATATACAACAATTATTGTATGTAATTAGGGCCTTGATGTGATGGATAACACACGGGATTGACCATCCCATGGAAAATTGAAAGTACGGGAGATTTTTTTTTTTGAAAAAACCAAATTTCCATGACGGTTTTGGTGAAAAACCATCGTGGAAGGTAGAGCTTCCATGACCGTCGTGGAATCCACGATGGTTTTTCACAAAAACCGTAGTGAAAGCTCCGCCTTCCAAGATAGTTTTTCACCAAAACCATCGTGGAAGCCGTTGTGGAAGGCGGAGCTTCCACAACGGTTTTTATGAAAAACCATCGTGGAATGCGGAGCTTCCACGATGGTTTTTCACCAAAACCATCGTGGAAGCTTAGCCTTCCATGACGGTTTTCACAAAAAACCGTCGTGGAAAATTTACACTCCACGGATCTCGCGCGCCAATTATTCTATTACACGACGGTAAAAAACCGTCGTGAAAACTCACTATTGTTCCACGATAGAAGTTTCCAAGGCGGTTTTTTAACCGTCGTGAAATTTTTCCACGATGGTTATAAACCATCATGGAATCTACATTTTGTACTAGTGCATGGTCAATGATTTGGAAGAACACTTTTTACACCATCTGGATTTACTTGAGATAATGATAAATGATGCCAAGACACCCGTGTATAGGAGGTGTGCCAATTTCAACAAATTATCCACTTTTGTTGGATTATGGAATTTGAAAGCATCGGATGGGTGGTCAAATTCTAGTTTCACAAAGCCTTTGGAATTTCTAGGAAGGCTTCTACTAGAGAGTAATAAATTACCAACTAGTATGTATAAGGCTAAGAAGACTTCGAGCACTTTGGAAATAGAGTATTAGAAAATTCATGCTTGTAAAAATGATTATGTTCTTTATAGGAATAAGTATAGGGATGAGAATTATTGTCTGGTTTGTCAATAATCAAGGTAGAAGAAAGGAAAAGAGCCAAAAGACGGTAAGAATTGAGTGCCAACAAAGGTGTTATAGCACATTCCACTGGTACCATGTTTGAGGCATTTATTTGAAAATGTAAAACATGCTAAGAATTTGACATAGCATCATGAGAAATTGGTCAACGATGGAATGCTTTGACATTTGGTACATTCACCAAAATGGAAGACTTTGGAAGCCGATCATCCTGACTTTAGTGTGTATCTAAGAAATATACATGTCGCTTTGTCAACAGATGGAATGAACCCACTTGGTAACATGAATAGTAGGCATAGCACTTAGCTCGTAATACTTGTTAACTACAATCTCTCTCCAAAGATGTGCATGAAGTGGAAGTTTTTAATGTTGTCTTTATTGATTTTAGGTCCTCACCAACCAGGTAATGACATTGACGTATACTTGGTACCGTTAATCGATGACCTAAAAAACTTATGGGACAATGGAATCATAGTTAAAGATGCTTACCGAGAAAAGACGTTCAAACTTTGTGCAATGTTGACACGGACAATTATCAACTGCCCCACATATAGCAATTTATTTGGTTATTCGATGAAGAGTTTTATTGGTTGTCCTACTTGTATGAAGGAAATGTCTCATAAACGGTTGAAGAATGGTAAGAAAACTGTTTTTCCTAGTCATAGAAGATGGTTGCCAAGAGATGATTGTTACCATAAACAAAAGAAAGCCTTTGATGGCAACATCAAAGAAAGAGACTCTCCTTCTCCTTTGATGGGTGAACAAATATTTGAAATGGTAAACTATATGAAAGTGGTATTCGGGAAGAGAAAGCGAGGTAAGGATGAGCCGTTGATAGATGGACTACAGAAAAAGAGATCAATGTTTTTCGATCTTCCATATTGGAAGACACTTTTTGTTTGTCATTGCTTGGATGTTATGCATATTAAGAAAAATGTTTGTGAATCAATAGTCGGCACATTGCTTGACATTCCAAGCAAGACTAAGGGTGGTGAAAAAGCAAGGTTAGATCTGTTATGGAATGGAGATTAGGCCTAGTTTTTTTCCCAAGAAAATAGGGAACCGTATTTGCTTAACCCCGACGAAGCACACGTTATCAAGAGCGAAAAAAAAAGAAAGCTTTATGAATGGCTTGCTTCATTGAAAGTGCCGGACGACTATTCTTTGAACTTTAAAAAGTTTGTGTCGGTGAAGGATTTGAAACTTATTAGCATAAAAACACACGATTGCCATGTGTTGATGGAGCAATTACTACTACTTGCATTACAGGGAATTCTAACAAAAGATGTGAGATTTGTAATTACCAAGTTGTGCTCGTTCTTTAATTCAATATGCTCCAAGGTAATTGATCAACTTATGCTAGATTCACTACAATTGGAGCTGGAGCAAACATTATGCATGCTTGAGAAGTATTTTTCATTGGTATTTTTTGACATCATGATTCATCTAACGGTGCACTAAGTACATGAAGTTAAGTTATACGGACTAGTGTATTTGAGATGGATGTACCCATTTGAAAGATATATAAAGGTTTTAAAGGGCAATATGAAGAATCGAAATAGGCCAGAGGGATGTATTGTAGAAAGTTACATAGTTGAGAAATCCATTAAATTTTGTTCCGAGCACTTATCCAATGCGGAAGCAATTAGGGTGCCAAAGACAATAAACATTGAGGCTAGGGGACTATCAATATTGGAGAAATTATTCTTCATGTCATACAATGTTGGAGACCATTGGATGTTGGTAGTTATTTTACCATGGGAGGACCAAATATATTGGTTTAATCCCCTCGAACACCCACCGCATGATAATTTTGTATCACTTATGAGATTGTAAGTATCAATTTTTCTTATAAAATTAACTATGTTAAGTTTTACAAAATTGTATTGTCTATTAATTCATTTAATCATGACACATTGTTAAGGTGCTTAATGATTGGAAGCTTCAAGCAGGAAGCAGTGTAACATTTGGACCTAATGAAATGCTATATTCCAAACATAAGTGTCGAAGACAACAAGGAAATGTAGAATATGGTTTTTTTATTCTACGTTTCATGCGTGATATAATTAATAGTAGTATACAAGCCTTAGCAAAAAAAAATATATATACATATGGATATAAATGAAGTTAGAATAGAGTGGGTACAATTTGTAAATAAGTATGTCATGTTTACATAGAGATAGTAGATAAATGATTGTGCAAAATAGTTTAAATATAAATGATCTGGTAAATACCTTATAATTTCAATATACATCATTTTTTTGTATGCAATTAGGCCCTTGTTGTAATGGATAACGCACGGGATTGGCCATCTCATGGGAAATCAAAAATTTTGGCAATTTTTTTTTGTGCAATACAAATTTTCCATGATAGTTTTAGCCAAAAAGGGTCATGGAAAACATACCTTACACGACGGTTTTTGGATAAAACTGTTGTGAAAAGTTCTAATATACCAATTTCCATGATAGTTTTCGTAAAAACCATTATGGAATGTTATGTTTCCATGACGTTTATTGCCAACTGTCATGGAAAATTAACTCTATCACAATGGTTTTACAAAAATCATCGTAAAAACTCGATTTTGTACCACGATGTTTTTTAACCATCGTGAATGAATTCCATGACGGTTTAAAACAGTTGTGGAATTCCCAGTCTATAGTAGTGCTTTTATCTAAGAGTCATCATACTACTTACAATTCGAGGCCTTATGGTGCATCAAAATGATTTTATCTTATCCATAGAGATGTTTAGGGAACATAAAAAATTTTCACATCTTTTGGAAAAAATGGCTTGTGACTTTCATAGATGGTCACGCTCCTCTTTGTTGGAAATATTTAAAACTGATTTGTCAAAAGTTGAAAATCTGCTCATAAACTTTTATAATATGGTTGAGAATCAGTTTCAAACAAAAATAAAAATCTTCACTCAGATAATGGAATAGAGTTTTTTTATCAAGTTTTAGGAAATTTTTTATAGGAAAAAGGTATTCAACATCAATTTACCTGTAGTGACACTCCCCAACAAAATGGCATTGCTGAGCGAAAAAATAGATATTTACTTGAGGTTGCTCGGGCCATTATGTTTTCTTTGAATGTTCCAAATTATTTATAGGGAAATGCTATTTTGACAGCATCTTACTTGATAAACAGAATGCCAACTCATGTTTTAAAATATATTACACCTCTCGAGTCTCTTAAAAAAAATTTTTTGAGTGTAGGATCTCTTCTTACTTACCTTTAAAGTTTTCGAGTGTACTTGTTTGTTCACATACCCAATAAGCTTCAATCCAAACTTGATCCTAGGTCTAAAAATGTTTTTCTCTTAGCTATGCACCCAATAAAAAAGGGTATAAATGCTATAATTCTTAAAAAAAAAAATTCATGAGCATAGATGTCACTTTTATAAAAAGTCAACCCTATTTTAAGCAAAACTTTCTTTAGGGAGAGATAAAGAAAAATGATGCTTAGTTTTGAGAAACATATCCCTTACCTACCTCTTTCTTTCCTACTTCT
The DNA here is from genome assembly GCA_946598075.1 of Artocarpus hirsutus. Taxonomy (NCBI): domain Eukaryota; kingdom Viridiplantae; phylum Streptophyta; class Magnoliopsida; order Rosales; family Moraceae; genus Artocarpus; species Artocarpus hirsutus. Next base: position 9,007 of record CAMOHE010042751.1, on the reverse strand, counting down.
AATGACAAATATCTCACCCTAAAAAAATCTTGAAATAGGTAGTCAAAATACTAAAAATGAAGGAACCAATAATCTACATTAACCAAATGTTAAAAACTCACAATTAGGGGGGGAAGTACTAGAACAAAATACCATTAATTCTATTCCTAAGTTCTGCATTTACACTAGAAGAGGAACTCATCAAAGGAGAAGGGGCTTGTCTACAATTGTAGCATACGATTAACCATTTACTCCAGTGATGGTTCATCTATTAGTCCAGGTAACTCTTATCCTTCTATGTCAAATTTACATTCTTCTTTACTAAAAACTGTTCCTATTATGTTTGACCTTGATGTACCAATAGCACTTAGAAAAGGAGTCTATTCTTGTACTGAGCATTCTATTACCAAGTACATGTCGTACCATACACTTTCTAAATCCCATAAAGCATTTACCACAAAAGTCTCTCACTTGTTCATCTCGAGAACTATTCAGGAAGCATTAGAGAATCCAGATTGGAAATTGGTGGTGTTGGAAGAGATGAATGCTTTAAGGGAGAATGGGACATATGAGATAGTTGACCTACCTAGGGAGAAGAAAACTGTAGGATGCAAATGGGTATTTGTAGTCAAATGCAAATTTGATGGAACTATAGAAAGGTACAAGGCACGTTTAGTAGTGAAAGGATTTACAAAACATACAGGATTGATTATCAGGAGACCTTTGCTCCTGTGGCAAAAATCAATTCAATCCATGTTCTGCTTCCTTTAGCTGCAAACTTTAACTAGCCTTTACACCAGCTAGATGTAAAAAATGCATTCTTAAATGGAGATTTGGAGGAGGAGGTCTTTATGAGCTTACTCTTGGATTTGAGGAACAACTTGGAAAGCACAAAGTGTGTAGCTTAAAAAATTCTTTGTATGGTTTCAAACAATCACCTCGAGCATGTTTTGAATGCTTTGGCAAAGCTGTTAAGGGCCCTGGATATACACAAAGTCAATCTAGTCACCCTATCTTTTATAGGCATGCAAAAGAAGGAAGAATTTCTATTCAGATTGTTTATGTCGTTGATATAATTTTGACAGGAGATATTAATGTTGAACTAGAATGATACAAAAAATGCAAATATTTAGCATGCTCCATTTTTACTTCTTGTATGAAACAAAAGTGAATTGAAAAAATTTGTTTAAACTTATTTCTTATTTAAGCACCTTCTCTTTTCACTACTTGTGTTAAAAACATACTAGTTTAGCCATAGAAATAATAATAAATTGAAAAAACTTGTTAAAATTTTGGCTTGTTATTTACACACACTAAAATTTCACTTCTTGTATAAAAAAAAGCCCTAATTTAGCAATAAAAACAATAGTGAATTCAAAAAACTTGTTAAAACTTATTTCTTATTTAATCACTGCACGTTTCACCTCTTGTGTGAAAAACCCACAATGTTGCAATAGAAATTGTAGTGGAATGAAAAAACTTGTTGTTAAAACCTATTTCTTATTTAAGCACGCGCCCTTTTCACTTTTTGTGTGGAAACTATACTAATTTAGCTATAGAAACAATTGTGGACTAAAAAAATTTGTTAAAACTTATGTCTTATTTAAACATGCCCCCTTTTCACTTCATTGATAAAAAAACACACTAATTTAGCGATAGAAACAATAGTAAATTGAAAAAACTTAATAAACTTATTTCTTATTTAAGAACAACCTCTTTGTACTTACATGTGTGAAAAACATACTAATTTAGCCACGAAAAAAATAATGAATCAAAAAGACTTGTCAAAATTTACTTCTTATTTAAGCATGCTCCCTTTCACTACTTGTGTGAAAAACATACTAATTTAACCATAGAAATAATGGTGAATTACAAAAACTTGTTAAAACTTATTTCCTATTTAACCACGGCCTATTTTCAGTTCTTGTGTGAAAAACACACTAATTTAGCTGTAGAAATAATAGTGAATTGAGAAAACTTGTTAAAGACTTTTCTCTTATTTAAGCACGCCGTTAGTTCTTTTCTTGTATTAAGAACACACTAGTTTTACCATAAAACAATAGTGAATTGAAAAAAGTTATTAAAATTATGGCTTGGCTTTTAAACGCAACATTGTTGCACTTCTTGTGGAAAAAAAAGACTTTAATTTGGCCATAGAAATAATAGTGAATAAAAAAAGCTTGTAAAACTTATTTCTTATTTAATCAGGTACCTTTTTTCACTTCTTGTATGAAAAAGTCGCTAATTTTGCAACAAAAACAATAGTGAAATGAAAAAACGTGATAAAACTTATTTCTTATTTAAGCATGACCCCTTTTCACCTATCGCATGAAGAACACACCAATTTAGCCACATAAACAATAGTGAATTGAAAAAACTTGTTAAAACTTATTTCCTATATATGCACGTCCCCTTTTCACATCTTGTTTGAAAAAAATACTATTTTAGCTATATAAAAAAAAAAAAAAAAAAGCAAATCGAAAAAATTGTTAAAATTTTGGCTCTTTTTGGAGTACACCAACATTTCACTTCTTGTATAAAAACATACACATATTTAACACTCCCCCTTCCCACTTCTTGTATGAAAAACGTACAAATTTAGCATTAGAACCAATAATGAATTGAAAATACTTATTTAAACTTATTTCTTGTTTAATCACGCATCTTTTTCACTTCTTGTGTGAAAAACACACCAATTTTGTAATAGAAACATAGTAAAATGAAAAAACTTTTTAAAACTTATTTCTTATTTAACCCTTTTCACTACTTTTGAAAAATGTACTAATTTAGCCATAGAAACAATAATGAATTAAAAAAACTTGTTACAACTTATTTCTTTTAAAAGCACACTCGCTTTTCACATCTTCAATGAAAAACATACTAGTTTAGCCATAGAAACAGTGGCGAATCGAAAAAGCTTGTTTAAATTTTGGCTTTTTTTGGAGTACACCTCTGTTTCACTTCTTGTATAAAAGAAGTACATATTTAACATGCCACCTTCTCACTTATTTTCTTTTTTAAAAATGCACAAATTTAGCATTAGAACCAATAGTTAATTAAAAAAACTTGTTAAAACTTATTTCTTATTTAAGCACGCCCCTTTTTCACTACTTATGTGAAAAGCATACTAATGTAGCCATTGAAACAATAGTAAATTGAAAAAACTTATTAAAATTTTGGCTAGTTATTTAAGCATGCTACCATTTTACTTCTTGTATAAAAAACACCCTACTTGAGCATTAGAAACAATAGTGAATTCAAAAAAAACTTGTTAAAAGTTATTTCTTATTTAATTACATGCCTTTTCCATTTCTTGTGTGAAAAACACACTAATTTTCAAAAGAAACAATAGTGAAATGAATAAAGTTGTTAAAATTATAGGTTGGTTTTTAAGCGCACCACTATTACATTTCTTGTGTGAAAAATTATCCTAATTTGCCTAAGAAACAATAGTGAATTGAAAAGACTTGTCAAAACTTATTTCTTATTCAAGCATCCCTCCCTTTCACTTCTTGCGTGGAAGACATACCAATTTAGCCATAGAAACAAAAGTAAATCGAAAAAACTTGTTAAAACTTATTTCTTATTTAATCAAACACCTTTTTCACTTCTTGTAGGAAAAGCTGACAAATTTGGCAATAAAAACAATAGTGAAATGAAAAAACTTGATTAAACTTATTTCTTATTTAAGTACGCCCCATTTTCACTTCTTATGTGAAGAACATACCAATTTAGCCGCAGAAACAATAGTGAATTAAAAAAACTTATTAAAACCTATTTCCTATATAAGCATGCCCTTTTTTCACAACTTGTATGAAAAACTTATTAGTTTAGCAATAGAAACAATAGCGAATCCAAAAAACTTTTTAAAATTTTGGCTCTTTTGGAGCACACCACCGTTTCATTTCTTGTATAAAAAAGCACATATTTAACATGCCCTCCTCTCACATCTTGTCTAAAAAATGCACAAATATAGTATTAAAACCAATAGTAAATTGAAAAAACTTGTTAAACTTATTCTTGTCTAATCATGCATATTTTCCCTTCTTGTATGAAAAAAGGCACTAATTTTGCAATAGAAACAATAGTGAAATGAAAAACTTGTTAAAACTTATTTCTTATTTTACCCTTTTCACTTCTTGTATGAAAAAATGCTCTAATTTGGCCATAAAAATAATAGTAAATTGAAAAAACTTGTTAAATCTCATTTCTTATTCAAGCATCCCTCCTTTTCACTTCTTGCATGAAAGATATACAAATTTAGCCATGGAAACAATAGTGAATCGAAAAAAATTTTTAAAGCTTATTTCTTATTTAATCATGCACCTTTTTCACTTCTTATGTGAAAAACTCACTAATTTTGCAATAGAAACGATAGTGAAATGAAAAAATTTGTTAAAATCTATTTCTTATTTAAGCACAGTCCCTTATTACTTCTTGTGTGAAAAAACACTAATTTAGCCATAGAAACAATATTGAATTGAAAAAAATTGTTAAAATGTATTTCTTAAATAAGCACATCCCTTTTCTACATCTTGTGTAAAAAACTTACTAGTTTAGATATAGAGACAATAGTGAACCGAAAAAACTTGTTAAAGTTTTGGCTCATTTTAGAGTACACCACTATTTTAGTTCTTGTATAAAAAACACACATATTTAACACACCCCTTCTCACTTCTTTTGTGGAAAATGCACAAATTTAATATTAGAATCAATATTGAATACAAAAAACTTGTTAAAATTTATTTCTTGTTTAAGCATGAACCTTTACACTTCTTGTGTGATAAGCATACTATAGTAGCCAAAGAAACAATTATGAATTGAAAAAACTTGTTAAAACTTTGGCTCGTTATTAAGCACACTACCATTTCACTTCTTGTATAAAAAACACAGTACTTTAGCAATAATAGCAATAGTGAATTAAAAAAAAAACTTGTTAAACCGATTTCTTATTTAAGCATGCCTCCCTTTTCATTTCTTACGTGTCATTTCTTACGTTAAAAAAAAAACTAATTTAGCCTTAGAAATAATTATGAGTTACAAAAACTTGTTAAAACTTATTTTCTATTTAAGTACACCACCATTTCACTTCTTAAGTAAAAAGCGCACCACTATTGCACTTCTTGAAAAAAGTTGTTAAAATTATGGGTTGGTTTTTAAGTGCACTACTGTTGCACTTCATGTGAACAAAAACGCTCTTATTTGACCATAGAAACAATAGTAAGTTGAACAAACTTGTCAAAACTTATTTCCTTTCCAAACAGGCCCCCTTTTCACTTCTTGTGTAAAAAACATACTAATTTAGCCATGAAAATAAGAGTAAATTGAAAAAACTTGTTAAAATTTTGTCTCTTTTTTTAGTACACTATTGTTTCACTTATATAAAAAAAATACAAATATTTAACACACCCTTTTTTCACTTCTTGTGTGAAAAAGGCATAACTTTAGCAATAGAAATAAATTGAATGGACAAAACTTGTTTAAGCTAATTTCTTATTTAAGCACACCCTTTTTCTACTTCTTGTGCTAAAAACATACTAATTTAGCCAAAGAAATAATATTGAATTGAAAAAACTTACTAAAATTTTGGCTCGTTATTTAAGCATCCTACCATTTTACTTATTGAAAAAAAAGCACCCTACTTAAGCATTAGAAACAATAATGAATTCAAAAAAACTCAGTAAAACTTATTTCTTATTTAATCACATGCCTTTTTCATTTATTGTGTGAAAAGCACACTAATTTTGCAAAAGAAACAATAGTGAAATGAAAAAGTTTGTTAAAAATTATTTTTTATTTAAGCACAAGCCCTTTTCACTTCTTGTGTGAAAAAAACACTAATTTAGCACTAGAAATAATAGTGAAATGAAAAAGTTAAAATTTATTTTTTAATTAAGCACGCCTTCTTTTCACTTCTTATGTAAAAGCCACACTAATTTAGCCGTAGAAATAATAATTAATTGAAAAACTTGATAAAATGTATTTCTTATTTAAGCACGCTCCTTTTTCAACTCTTGTGTGAAGAACACACCAATTTAGCTATAGAAATAATAATAAATTGAAAAAAGTTGTTAAAATTTACTTCTTATATAAGCACGCCCCTTTTTCATATCTTGCATGACAATCATATTAATTTAGCCACAAAAACAATAGTGAATCGAAAAAATTTGTTAAAATTTTGGATCTTTTTGGAGTACATCACCGTTTTACTTCTTGTATAAAAAAATGCAAATATTTATCACGCCATCTTCTCACTTCTTGTGTGAAAAATGCATAAATTTAGCAATAGAACCAATAGTGAATTTAAAAAACATGTTAAAACTTATTTCTTGTTTAATCAAACCCATTTTTCACTTCTTGTGTGAAAAACACACTAATTTTGTAGTAGAAACAATAGTGAAATAAAAAAAAATTGTTAACACTTATTTATTATTTAACCCTTTTCACTTTTTGCATGGAAAGCGCACTAATTTAGCTATAGAAACAAGAGTAAATTGAAAAAACTTGTTAAAAATTATTTCTTATAAAAGCACGCCTCCTTTTCATATCTTGTGTGAAAAACATACTAGTTTAGCCATAGAACAATAGTAAATTGAAAAAACTTGTTAAAATTTTGCTCTTTTTGGAGCACACCTCTATTTCACTTCTTGTATAAAAAAAAAGCACATATTTAACATGTCTCCTTCTTGCTTCTTGTTTTAAAAATGCCCAAATTTAGCATTAGAACCAATAGCAATTGAAAAAACTTGTTAAAACTTATTTCTTATTTAAGCACGCCCCTTTTTCATTAATTGTATGAAAAACATACTATTGTAGCCATAGAAAGAATAGTGAATTAAAAAAACTTGTTAAAATTTTGGATCATTATTTAAGCACATTACCATTTCATTTCTTGTATAAAAAAAACACTACTTTAGCAACAGTAACAATATTGAATTCAAAGAAGTTGTTAAAAATTATTTCTTATTTAAGCATTCCCCTTTTTTTCTTAACTTTTTGTGTGAAAAACATACTAATTTAGCCATAAAAACGATGGTGAATTACAAAAAGTTGTTAAAACTTATTACTTATTTATGCATGTATGTGTTCCACTTCTTGTGTGAAAAACACCCTAATTGAGCTACAAAAAAAATAGCGAATTGATAAAACTTGCTAAAAACTTTTCTCTTATTTAAGCATGCTCTCGTTTCACTTCTTTTATGAAGAACACACTAATTTTCCCATGAAACAATAGTGAATTGAAAAATGTTAAAATTATAGCTCTGCTTTTTAACACACCACTATTGCACTTTTTGTGTGAAAACCCTCTAATTTGACCATAGAAACAATAGTAAATTGAAAAAACTTAT
>CAMOHE010042750.1:2534-21245 GCA_946598075.1 Artocarpus hirsutus | reverse complement strand
CATGATCAGTTTAGGACGCAGCCTTTCTTCAGCTTACATGCAGTTGTAAATTTAGAATTTAAACTTGTGTATTAGTTATGAAAAAGTACGCTGTGCATGGCCACCTTTTAGGACTGCCTTCGTTGTAGTACATCTATTTATTACACCATTATGTAATCGTTATAATTAATGAAGCCAAATATATTTAATCCAAAGTTTGTTACGGACTACGCTTGAATCCTCACTTCCAAGTTAAAGAAATAAATAAAATAAAAAACTCAATAATTAAATAGTTAATCCTCATGTGCATAGTTAACCTATATCCTAAATAAGACCACAAAATTGTTTGGAAAACACATTGGAATATAAAGTTGGAGCTTAAACACTGTAGCACGTAAGAGTTTTACACTATAATAAACTTTTGATAGCATATAAGAACTTTACACAATAATAAGCTAAACTTATTATTTTCTTTTGAGTGTTTATAAGTCCTTGTAGTTCTCATGATTGGTCAAGTAGAAGGGACACGTTGGCCCCATTGACCCCTTTCTCCTGGAGCCTATGACGCTATAACTGTTCATTTTCAGCTGAAAACAAGGACTTTTAGAGTTAATGGCCAACTAGAAGATCACATTTACAGCAGATGAAATTTCATGAAAGAGTACCACCCTTTTCTTTTCTTTTCTTTTCTTTTCTTTTCTTTATTTTTCAGAAAAAGGCATATAATAATCAAACAAGATAAATTTCTATGGGGCCTTTGCAGCATGGATGCAGGTTCATTAGGGCCTCGAAAAGAAAAATCAAAAATCAAAAATTAAAAATTAAAAAAAAAATTGCTTGCACGATCTTTTAATGGAAGGATGTTGGGACAAAAAAATGATTGGAATTTTATTAATGCTGTAGCGGCATGACTTCCGCTATAATTGATCAAGGAGTAGCATGTGTGCCAACAGAAAAGGCATTCCAGTCCTTTAAGCTCTTAAACTGCATCTATATATATATATATAGTGTTAAGCCCGACGCCGTTTTTGATCCAAAATTTTTCTCTGGAAGGGCAGCCTATATATTTACTTCACAAACATAACTGGAGGCGTGTCATTACTTTTGAATAAGTTGTCTCAGTTTGATTTTTAAACTTTCAACTAATACATTGATGGTCCTTAAGCTTGTTAGGAGTACCTCTACAACAAAAATATTTAAAAGCAGACAGATTTCATCAAGTGAGCTATATGTGATCTAGTTTAAATATTGACCTAAATCAAAATACTCAAAAATAATTTTACTAAATTGCCTCTCGTTAATGAATCATGTGTGCCTCACGTTATGAAATTCGTGAGAAGAAAAATGTAGTCCGTGGTTTTGAAGATAGTGATAGGCTAGGGAGGGTGATGGAAGAGGAGATTATAGCAGATATAGAGAGGCACTTCAACAACATCTTTTCATCCAGTTACCTAAGTGTCGAGAACATGGCGGCGGTGGTTTGTAAGGTGGAACTGAAAATCAGCAGTGAGATGCGAATTAACGGAAGTTAAAGCGGTACTCTTTCGCATGAGACCAACTAATTGAAGGGGCATGGATGGGTCTCATGCGTGCTTTTTATTTTTTATTTTTTCTTTTTTAAGAAGGATTGCGTCTAGTTGGGAACGATCTGGTGGAGGTTTGTTTGAGAGTACTTGAAGGAGGTAAGTCGGTAGGGGACCTAAATGTGACACATGTGGTCCTCAAAAAATGCTACAGATGTGGTCATTAATCTTAAAGTTATAGTTTATGTGGGGTATGCATAAAAGGTGTATTTGTACTGATTTTTTTTAACATAATTTTATAGCAGTATAAAATTGTGATCCAAATGGAGATATTTATGCTCCATGCCACCTTTTTTTTATGTGTAGATTGATTTATACCACATCCTATAAAACTATTTGATTTTATGTCACATGACAAAATAAAAACCAAAGTAAAAAGACTAACATATCCTCATCTTCATTAGGGTTTTTTTGGGCTTGCCCTCACTTCCCCTTCTCACTCCTCTAGCCACCTTCTCCTTCCTCTCTCTCTCCTCCTGCGGTTCACTTCGACGACAGAAACATCACTGCTAGATGTATCATGCCTTCACCTCTATTCATCACGGCTAACGTCGTCGAACTGTGTTTGACTCCAACCATAAACAACGAGCCATGGTCGAACTTTGGCAGCCTTATGACGGGCACGGACTAGCCATGACAGAAGCTAAGTAGCCTTTCTCTGTTTCTTTCTCGCATGTCTCTCCTCTCTCTTGTCGGAGCCGCTGTACTCCGTAGACAGAGTCACCGTGTACTAATGTTCCCTTGCCTAGCTTATAGCGCCGTCGAGACTACCATGGAGATCTCAAACGTAAGGATGAATATTGGAGTTGGCATGGAAGAAGGAGAGATCTCTGCTTGGATTAGCCATCCCTTGCAAGATGGCCACTACACAGTGGTGATCGTCTTTGACTTGAGATTTGTGTTTATTATTATTATTATTATATTATAAAATGCTTGTAATCTTTTGTGTTGTTTTTTTGTATTTTTAAAGTATTCTGACGACAATGGTGCCATTGGTAATGGTAGATACCAGCTAGATACCGGCATTATGGTTGAATACTTGATAGTATGTCTTGATTGGATACTAGTATCATGGTAGTTATTGATTAGTAATGTAGCAAATACCGTGAGTGTATATATAGTTTATTAAATATAATATGATGATGTGTCGTAGTATTCTCAGTAATCATTTTTTAGTGGCATAAATCAATACAAGCTTTATTTTTTTTTTTTTTCATATATATAAAATATATTATACTTTGGTGGAGACACTCATAAATTTTTTAGGTGTAAATAGAACTACTCTTTTCCAAATAGCTTGGAGCCCGTTGTTGGTCTTAAAAAGTAGAATCCGATATAACCCCAAGTGTAATGTTGTCTAAGTATAAAACTCGGTGAATCTAAGGTTGAGTCCACAGGGAAAAAATATTGCTAAGGTACAGTATATTTGATATATTAACAATTTATTTATTTTTAAGCTAAAAAATATGATGATTGATATTTATATTTACAAAATATACACATTTTTTGCAACATTTATCATTTTCATATTTTTTTTTTTGGAACTTTAATAACAAGATATGCAGCTAATTTAGAAATAGAATTTTAACAATAAATGCAACTAATTCAAAATAACTTTAATAATATGTCATGACCTGTATAGCAGGGGCTTCGACCGAAATAAAAATCAGAGGAAATATTAAATAAAAGCTGTATATAAAACAATCAAATGAAAACAAATGTTCAGTCGAAATCACATCGACAATAATAATCACTATCACATGGAGCTCTGATCACAAAGGATGTTACATAATTAAATTACAAATAAATAATAAGACTGACATCATCATTTTTTAAAAAATAATACTATATGATTGACATTGACTTTGGGACAAGTCATACAGTATATGTGGCATACAACAGTCTTCAAGAAAAATATCATATCTGCTCATACTCCATGATCGTCAAACTCAGTTCAAACCTGACTGGTTCTGCAAAACCTAAGAAGGGAATTTTTAAAACAATAAAACGTAAGTAAAAATCTCAGTAGGATAATTTGTTGAAATCACATTGTTCAAAACTAGTAGTTATAGATAAAAGAATTATTCTTATTGTAGCAGAATCTCAAGATCTTAACAAAACTAATAATATACTTACTTATATGAAACTTGATAAAATACCACCATATGAGTTTTTTGAAATTGAAAAGAATACCAAAACGCAATTCCTTAGATGAGTAATATAACTTCAAAATCAAAACAGAATTATTCTCAAAAATCATTTAAGAATTGAGTGGTTTGCCAAAATCATTTATAAAGTAGGCTACCAATGAAAGGATAGAATATATCCTACCTCAATACTTAAAATTCAAATATTGTTATACGCCCCGTTGACGTTCAAAAACCTTAACAAGGAATTAAAACGAGAAACAACACTAAAATGATTATCATCATGCTAATTTAATGATTATGTGATATCTTGTGTAAATAAAGCCATGGAATGCCCAGATTTTCAAGGTTTTAAGACACAAAAATATGGTTTTGAAAACATTTTAAAGACTCGAAACAGTGAAAACGAAACCAATACTAATTGGGAGCTCGACAAACATCAGAGGAAGGTGGCAGCCATCGGGACAACCACCCGAATTGACCGGCCTCCAAAGAGGAAGTCGACTGCCCCCTTTGCCAAGTTACATGGAGCTCAGCTCCTCCCTTTCACAGTCAGACCTGTTCCAACTCAAGTTTTTCCATCCAAACCACTTTCTAACGCATGAAAATATGTTAAATCACTTTATTTATCAACAAAAATCATAGGTAACATTTTTCCAAAATTTTCATGTTCAAATACAATCTAAATGTTAAAAATTAGAACTTTTTACAAAAACTACATCAAGAACATATGAAATCAAACTCTTAAAACTTAATAGCCTGTTTGGCATTAGTTGTTTCTAACCAACTTTTTAGTTATGAATACTGTAAAGCTCTCACATACTACAATAAAAGCAAAAAAGTTGCTACAGTGTAAAGCTCTCATATATTATAGTATTTATAGTTCTAACCACTATAACAAACACCCTATCACATCATGAAATAACTAAACATGCATGGCAATTTCAAGTTTAAAACATCAAAACTTATAGATGAATTCACCATCAAGATTCAAATTAAAAGGAAGAAATGAGAAAAAAAATTAGATTTCTAGTTTAGATCACCAACCTTGTATTCTGTTTAGGTTGAGAAAGAGCATATATGGCCAAGAGTGTGATTCTCTTCTTTTTCTTTGAGTTTTTAATCTGAGTTTGAGAGGAGGAAAGAGAAAGATGAGATAGAAAGAGGGGTAAAAAGAGACTTATATGATATGTTGGGCTTCGGGTTTTGTTTTAAAATAGTGTACAACATAAGTGTGTGGCTTGGGGACTTGTCTGATTAAAACATGTGAGGGAGAACAAAAGAGAGAGTGAGTGGGCGCGAGGAGTAGTGAAAGAGAGAGCAATGGTATTCTTTTGTGTCTGATATGGGCTTAATGTGAAAACCAATTTCACAATTAAAACCCAACATATTAATTTAACAATTAACATAGCAACTTCTTGTAATAAGAGGTAAGTGGCATAGGTAACAGTGTCATTTGACAATTAAAACCCCAAAAATCATATTTTTAATTTTTGTAAATGAAATATGCAAGAAAATTTTTAAATAATTGAAATTAGCAACTAAATCACACTTGGCACACTTAATGATTAAATTTAACATAATTAATTTTACTTAAAATTCACGGGTATTACATAATAACTACACTAATAACAGGAAGTTTTAATAATGATAAGGTTCAAAGGTTCTGTTCTGGTAATTAACTTAAACATATTTTAGTTTTTCTTTTTATTTATTAATTGGCTTAAGTATATATTATGCTATTTCACATCGACAATAAATTAAGCATTACTAAGCATTTACTGCGTCATATCATGTCTATAATGTAGCAAAAACTCAACTTAATAAAGAAGCAAAATTTTAGCATTACTTAGCTAAAATAACAGACAAAATAATAAGTTAAGTATTTACCAAGCCATTCTCTGTCTACGGTTAATCAAGGTCCTCTCAATTATTATCTGTGCCAATTTATATCGTCAAGAAATTAAAACCAGAATTTTGGTAAAGTTCTAGTTAAGAAAATACTAAAATCCTAAGTTTTTTTTAAAAAATAATTTAGTATTATAATTGCTTAGAAAACTAAGAAAACTAACAATATTAAAAGTAATTTTGTCAAAATTTTCCCCTTTCACCTTAGCTAAAAAGAGAAATTAAAAAGACATATTTAAAATAAACATACTAGAAATATTATTGAGCATAATTTTTACAACATAAACTGGGAAATATTTTACAAAAACTTAAAAACTAAACATTAAAAACTAAAAACTATTTAAAAAATTGAAACAATATTTTTTTTACTCTGATGAAAGGGCGAAGAATAAAGGCCCCCTTTTTTTGTAGGCAACTCAGATTTACTATTTATAATTTTTTTTAACACCTTTTTTTTTACTATTTTCCTTGACTTTCATGGCTCCAATTTGGCAATTTGTAACATTTTTTTATGATTTTTTTTCCTTTTTTGTTCTCGGATTCTACTCTTAAGAATCAAAATTTTCACTCATAATCCTCTACTTTATGGCGGCTGGACGAACGAAATGAAGCAATGTTAGGCACCAATTAGGCGATTAAATTTCTATAGAATGCTCGAAAAGATAGGACAAAGTGGGACCGTGTGAGGCTAAAGCTATGACAGTTAGATCAATCAAAGTAAAAATCCCTGATAGTAAAAAAGGAGTGCAAGTGAGATTTGTCACACACAACCGGAAGCCGCCCTTAACTCTCCCACGTGGGTGAGCCCTCCTTGTTTAACAGTGCTATCAAGCAAATGAAAACATGACATGTGGCCTCGATTGGACGGTTAAGGCTCATTTGGTGGCACAATCCAAGGGCCGAGAGGCTACCATATGTCCATGATATTTAAAATTCAAATTTTCTTTATTTTCTAAGCATTTGATGTCCGGATTTGCCCTTTTTAGTGTTGTTTTGCACCATTTTTTCACCATATTTCAAATCGAAAGAAAACAAATTAATTATTTTACAAACATAATATTTTCAATAATTTTAAAAATATTTATTTTATATTAAAATGCATAAAAATTATTACAAACTTATAAAATTTTGAGTTCATTCGATTTGACACAAATATAATTTTTTAGACTCGAAAATATTTGTAGAAATTAATAAAAATATTATCGAACATATTTACAAAACTTAAAATACATTGTAAATCTTCTTAAGACTCAAACTAAAATTACCACTCATTATTTTTTATAGTTTTAATTAATATAAAACTAAACTAATATTTTACATATGAAAATTATTCTAAAAATTACCAAAATATTATTAAATATAAAAAAAATATTAAAAACATATTTTTAAACATATTTTTACACTAAAATACTATTTAACACAAAATTGCTTTAATTACAAAATAGAACGAGAAATATAGATGCATAATAATTGAATTTAGTTTTAATAAATGTGCATTTTTTAAGTCTCATCACCTATTTGGCACTCTTAAATCTAATTTTAGCAAAGAAAATTAAATTCTTGAATTTATTTTTTAGTGTTTATTTTTGTATTTGGGAGTTAAAATGATTTATGCCTCATCTATGAATGAGGAATTAATATTCTTGATACTCAGTACCTTATTAATCAGCTTCTATCCATAGAATTAAATTTCTTTATCTAACAAATAGGGGTTAATTATCTTATTTACCTAACATATCTTCATTTTAATTTAATTATTCACTTCATAAAGGGTATTTTAGTACCCACACCTTTTTTTTTCCCTTATTCCTTCTTATTCTTTGAAAAAGTTTGCAATATAATAAGAATTAATTTCTCTTAAAACTAGAATTTTTTTTTGAAAGCCTTAAAACTAGATTCCATATTATATAAGTTTTAACAAAATTTCAGGATTCAATTTCATTGGAACTTAAAACTTTTAGGTTTTAACACTAATGGCCTTTAAACTTTAGGGTCTTCCTCACTTTGCCCTTGAACTTTAAAAATCAGCACTTTCCCCTCTTATTTCAAAACTCATCACTTTGCCCTCTAATTTTAAAAATCAGTATTTTTCCCATGAACTTTCAAATCTCTTTACTTTGTCTCCTAAAATTTTGATTTTTTATTCAAATAGACGGAACTAAACTCACGTGATTTACACATGGGTCACTTGTAAGGGTAAAAATAAGATTTTATCACCTTTAAGTTTTGTTTCATATTTACACTCTCACTTGACGACTTTATTTTTGTTATCTAAACTCTCATTTACAAAAGGTATGCTTGCACATTTTCTCATTTTTGGTGGGTAACTCATTTAATAAGTCAATATTGTTCACTGATATCTGAATTTGAATACTAAAGAAAATGCGTTATGAAAGAAGAGGAGATATCGATGAACAATATTTAGAGGAAATATTGGCAAACAAAATCCAAA
The DNA here is from genome assembly GCA_946598075.1 of Artocarpus hirsutus. Lineage (NCBI taxonomy): Eukaryota > Viridiplantae > Streptophyta > Magnoliopsida > Rosales > Moraceae > Artocarpus > Artocarpus hirsutus. Next base: position 13,176 of record CAMOHE010042750.1, on the reverse strand, counting down.
ACACAAATGTCCATACAGACCCTTCTTAAATGAGAACAAATAAAAAAATGTGAAATGAGAGTGTGAAGTAAAACAAAACCTGGGAGTGATGAAATCTTATTTTTGCCTTTATAGATGACCCATGTGCAAATAACGTGGGTTTAATTCTATCTATTTAAACGAAAAATTAGAAAATAGGAGATAACATGAAGATCTTAGAAAGTTCAAGAGAAAAATGATGATTTTAAAAATTTAAGAGACAAAGTGAGGAGTTTGAAAGTTCAGAAGGTAAAGAGGTTGTTCTCAAAGTTCTAGGGACAAAGTGAGAGTGACTCTAAAGTTTAAGGACCATTAGTGTTAATACCTCAAACTTTTTTTTTAGGTATTTTCATATTCTTTCCCTTCCTAATTAGTAAAAATGCTCTAAATTTAATTCACTTGATATCTTTGGAATCACTGCCAATATAAGTTTTGAACCAATGGCTTGGCCATTGTCAACTCTAATTGCTTCTACTTTGGTTTCATTTTCTACTAGAGAAACCATTGCTAAATTTATTCATCCTTTTATAAGGATCATATTACATGGGTCAATCTTTCTTGGTTGTAAGACTAATTGAAAAAAAATCATGAAAATTGCTTCTTCTATCACCCAAAAATGATTCTTTAAATGTAGTCATTAGCAGTACAGTAGTATAGAAAGGTTGTCATATCCACAAAGAGATGGGTTTTTGAAAGACTGCAAATTTTTAGTTTAAAATGGCAAAAAAATTTTCAAAATAAAACTTAAAAGAAAACAAATATTTTTGAGAATTTTAAAGAACATTTTAAAACATAAAATTTAGATGATAAAGCTTTGAGAATTCCTTGTATGTTTCGTAACTAGTATAGAATTTTAACACTAAATAATTATCTAAAGCACTTGATTTATTTTATCTTTTCTCATTAAATGTAAGCACTTTTACTAATTTTACAAGTCAACCAAAAGTGACAATATAGCAAACTATAATGCATTATAGGTTTTCTTATAAAAAATAGCAAAATATTTACCTCTTAGTAGTAATTTAATGCACTAGTTATGAAAATTATAACCGTTGTTACTACAACTATAGTTAACATAATTTTAAGATAGAAAAGATAATAATAAATCAAAATTATTATATTTAAATAGAGTAAAGTTTAATTTTGACAGAATTTTATCGTATGAAATATCTAAAATTGACAATATAACAAGTCACATTGCAGTAAAAGATATTCTATAAAATAAAGCATTATTTTATTATTATCAATATTAATTATGCAACACAATTAAGTTACATAAATAAAGAATGATTGAATTTAAGTAACAATAAGCGGCATAACAACACTAACAATAATTATTAAAACTTAAAAAATATAATTTATTCCTTCTTGATTAACTTGAGTTTGAGATGAACTTTTTTTAGTCAATTTCAAGATTTCTTTTGCCATTTGTGTTAGAGCAGCTTCAACATTCTGGTTTGACATGCTTTGTGCTTCAATGAATGCTTGTAATGTATCCTCAAGAGATTTACTTGGTAAGTTTGAATCATGCTGAGGAGCACATTCTCTTAGATGCATTTCTTCTTCATTTCCCCGTTGATCTCATGACTTATGAGTCCTTCATAGAAAAAGCTAACAAGATGCCAATTTTTGTAACCATGGTGAGGATATTGACTTAACAAATATTTGAACTTTTCCTAAACTTCATAGAAATTTTTATGAATGTTTTAGGATAATATCAGAAGTTTTTTCTTGAGATTGTTGGTTTTTTTTATATGGGTAATATTTATGAAAGAAAACAGATGTCATGTCTTCCCAAGATTCGATAGATCATGGTCTCAAAGAATAGAGCCAGCTTTTGGCTTTATCTTTCAGAGAGAAAGGAAAGAATTTCAATTTAATAGAATCAATAGTGTCAAGGTGGTTGTGAAAAGTGGCAACAACTTCCTCAAAATCACGAATATAAAGAAAAGGATTTTTGCTTTCTAATCCGAAAAAGGTTGGCTAAATTTGAATCATTCGAGGCTTCAAGTCTTGCTGTGAAAGATTTGATAGAAACAAGATGCATGAAGGAGTTACAATGCAAGTCGGGTGCATATAATCTTTCATCAATATTCTTTGAGGATTTTTAATGAGATTCGTCTTTGCAAATGGATTCAAAAGAGTGGTAAGTGAAGAAGAGTTCGATAATTGTTCAATAGAGTTTCCTAAGTCTGAAGCATTAGCAAATCGGCCTAGTTTATTTCTACATTGAAGCATTAATTGTAAGTGTTTCTCCTTTATTAATTTTAATTTTTAAGTTTTGAATTTACAAGGGAAAGATGAGATGCTTAGCTTTTCTTTATTCAAGGAGAATACACTAGTAAGTGAAAAGCATCAATCTTGTTTATTTTGTAGATTTTGAGAATTATATGCCTTAAGGATATTTTGAGGAAAGATTGGTGGGACGTGGCTTGCTAAAAAACCAACCTCTTAGTTAGAACAACATTCTTGAAATGAATAGCATTGGAAGAATCTTAAAAAAAACTGGTTATGGGAAAGGTTTTTGGACTATACCAGCCTTTAGATAAACTTCTTCAAAGTATACTTTTCATAAAATCACAATTTATTTTATGAAAAACCTAGCTCTGGAGTTTAATGAAATTTTATGTTTAAGTTCAAAACCTAAATCTAAACCTAAAACTAACAAACAACAATATTATACAAACTATAATTAAAAAGAAAATATTTTTTGTTATTTTTCAAATTTCTTTATTTTTTTATTTTTTAATAATTGACACAGTAATTAAAACACACAAATAATTAAAATAATATTTACAAAGAATAGGGATAGATCACTTCCATGGTTTCCTACTCAATTTAGCGATTTGACAAAGTGATGGCACCTCCTCGACAACGGCGCCAAATTTTTGTTGTATTGTCCAAAATTGATTTTTTATATATGCAAATGTTAGTAGTATAGAAAAGTTGTCGTATCCTTAGAGATGTGAGTTTTTGAAAGATGAAAAATTTAGGGTTTAAAATGGCAAAGGAATTTTTCAAAACAAAACTTAAAAGAAAACAAATATTTTTGAGAATTTCAATGAAGATTTTAAAATATAAAATTAAAATGGTAAGGCTTCAAGAATCCCTTATATGTTTCTAACTAGTATGAAATTTTAACTCTAAATAATTATCTAAAGCATTTGATTTATTTTATCTTTTCTTATTGATTGCAAGCACTTTTGTTAATTTTACAAGTCAACTAAAACTGACAATATAACAAGTTATAACACAATAAAGGTTTTCTTATAAAAAAAGAGCAAAATATTTACCTCTCATTAGTAATTTGGTGCACTAATGATAAAAATTATAACCAATGTCACTATGATTATAATTAACATAATGTTAAGATAGAAAAGATAATAACAAATCAAAATTATTATATATAAATGGAATAAATTTTTATATTAATTTCAACAAAACTTCATCTTATGAAATATCTAAGAACAACAATATAACAAGTCATATTATAGTAAAAGACATGATGTAAAATTAAGCATTATTTTATTATTATTAATATTAATTATGAAACACAATTAAATTATATAAATAAAGCATAACTGAATTTATGTAAAAATGGACAACATAACAACAATAACAATAATTATTAAAAACTCATAAAATATAATTTATTTCATAAAAATATAACCATTATAAAGCATATGCAGAGTTAAAATTCATAGTAGAGTATCCGCTAAGTTAAAGATCCAATAGCTGAGAAAGAAGTGAAGAAAGAGAGGGGGCTAGAAAATGCCGTGGGATACAAAGGGAAGAGCACCCCTATTTATAGTGTTAGTAAATCCCTTTTTTTATATTTTTTTAATATTTATCTTTATATTATTTTATTATTTTTATTTATTTAATTTAACTTATGTTTTATTTTTTTGTTGCATCCAGTGCGGATGCAATTGAGAAAATTTTGTTTTCTCTCTTTTTTTTTTTCGATCCAATAAATCATTTATTAAGCTGATTTTAATTTTTTTCTTTCTTCTCGATGTGAGAAACCTGGCACGAAATCCATTGCAACACCAATAGAGTCCGGACGCACGTGGGCCGCTTGATTGGTTTATCGAGACTTGAATGTGCGGCTAACATGAGCGAGACTAAGTGGGTTGAAGGCGAGCACTAGATGCATCAAAATATCTAAATCTCACGACCAACAGAACCACCACAGGTGGAAGCTGCAACATCGAATCAATAGGAGCTTCTAACAGCCATGTGGATGCGTGGACGACCTGGATGCACTGGACAGCTCGATTCGACGGCCTACAAGCTACTATGTGGCATTCTTTTGATTTTTTTAATTTCTTATGCATTCGATATCCTTTTTGCCTATTTTTACACCGTTTTGTTCTGTTTGTCCTCTATATTTAAAATCTAAAATTAACAAACACATTAAAAATTAATTATTTTATAAAAAAAATATGTACAATAATTTTAAAAATATTTATTTTATATCAAAACACACTAAAAATTAATAAAAACTTTTAAAATTAATAAATCTTAATAATTTCATACAGATATATTATTTAATACTCAAAATATTTTTAAAAATTACTTCAAATATGATAAGACATATTTAGAAACTAAAAAAATTATTTACAAACACTTTAATACTTAGAATAAAAATTACACAAGATTATTTTTACAGTTTTACTTATTTACAAACTAATTAATTATTAAATACTCAAAAATGATTCTAAAAATAACCAAAAATATTATTAAACACAAAAACACACTAAAAATACATAAATAAATGATTTTATTCTTGAAAAATGTACCATTTTACATTCTCATCACTGGTCGATTTAAAATCAAAACTTAACACGTTATATAAAATAAATGATAATTAAGGATTAATTTCAATAGGCTCATTTTGCTTCTAAAACGATGAGAGACAAAAATTTGGCCGATTAAACCATGGATCGTTCGACCTTGATATTGGACACTCAATTTCAATCCTTTAATAAACAAAAATTAACAAATTCTCAAGTATGTCCTTAACTCTTTTTTTTTTTTTTTCCCCTAATCTTGATTGAGAATATTAGCTTCATCAAATTATTGTAGATATTGTTAGAAGAATTGTAGTTTCACTCAAGATATATTGTGCGACCTTAAAAAGTGATTACGAATACTTTGCCGGTCTTAGTGGATGAAGATTTTTCCTTGGAGTTTCTATGATCACCAATATGGCATACACTTTCATTCCCATTTTAAAAGAATAAAAAAGCATATAGTTTCTCGTGTTTTTTAACTATCGAAATATGTAGTTCCACTCAAGAGTCCCCTTATGTATATCTGTATGAAGAATAAGATTTTCGTTGAACTCGAATTTACTTTTTCTTTCAATTTTTCTAGGAAAATTGGATTGAGTGATCAGTTATTCACCCAAAACAAAATTTTGGCATCTTTTCTTAAAATTAGGAAGATGACCGATATTTTATACTGTTTTTAGGTTCTTCCAGTCTTGCCTTATCGACGGCGACTGACAATCAGATCTCCCCACTAGTGCCATCAGTCAAGATCTCCAACTTTGGGCAGATGAGATCTCATCACGCAGAGCCCCAACATCGGCCATGAAAACTATATGCTCGCACATCGAGGAGAGAGGAGGCACGGAAAAATTGTGGAGAGAGATCGCCGACGGAGACGTTATGCTAAGAGATCCGATGTTATGGTTAACGAAGAGAGGCAGAGAAAAGGATAGGACGGGAAATTGAGGACGGCAGAGCGTTTGATAGAGAGAAACAAGAAGGGTGCAAGAGAGAGAGTGCCACACAGAGGGGGAAAAAAATGTTTTGGAAATGTTTTCCTATAGCAAAAATTTTAAAAATATTTTTAGTATAATTCTTAAAAAAATTTTATTTTTTAAGACAAAATTATTTTTATCTATGTTTAAAACAATATCAAACAACCTCAAAGAATTGCAGTTGTTTTCCTAATCTTGAAAATATTGGGTTATGTATTTAAAAAAAGGCCACAAATGTGCCAAATTTGTATAAAATTTTTACTTCAAGAAGTTTAAAAACCACTAACTTCTAACTAATGTTAGCTCAGTTAGTAATAGTAGATTTGGTTAAAGTGGAGGTCCTAAATTCAAATCCTAGAACCAAGCAGGAAAAAGAATGACCAACTAGCTGATTAGGAAGGCGTTACGCCTGTAAACTTGGAGCTCAAATGAGCTCGGATTTAAATTTCACAAATGATCACGTTTATCAAAGGTTGCTCGTTTTGCAGTCTTTCTTTTAACTTTGTTTAGCTTCAGCAGGTTGCCTTTTCTTTTCAATATTTGATCCTTAGCGGATTGATATTTTATATTAGGTGTATTTTTATTTTCATACCTTGTATTTTAAGGTAATCAAAAAATTATATCTTGTAATTTGAACTTTAACACTATTATACCTTTGTATTTTAAATTCATATTAAATTCTTATCTTTTCAGGTCAAAATTAAATTTTAACTTTGTAAAATACTTAAATGTCCTTCACATTATGAAAATTTTAGCTTTTTTTCAAAATTTTTATGTATTTTTTGGTTTCTTTAAAGGTGCTTAAGTCTTTTGTCGTAAAGTTAAATGTTGACTGAGAAAAAGGTAAGAATGCAACATGTATTTAAAATATGTAGGTATAAAAGTGTCAAAGTTTAAAGTATAAGATTAATTTTTTGATAACTTTAAAATGCAAGGTATTAAAATAAAAATATCCCTTTAGTTTATCTTATTTTATTAAATTATTAATACTAATGACCCTTAAACCTTGGGGTCTCTTCCACTTTGTCCTCTAAACTTTAAAAATAACCTTTTTACTCTCAAAACTTTCAAAACTCCTTATTTTACCCCTTTAATTTTAAAAATCACAACTCTGCCTCATGAACTTTTAATATTCTACTTTGTCCCCTAAACCTTTGATTTTTCGTTCAAATATGCAGAATTAAGCTTATGTGAGTCGCACATAGGTCACATACAGGGCAAAAATGAGATTTTATCACTTTCAAGTTTTGTTTCACGTTTACACTCTCACTTGCGGTTTCTTTTTTTTTTTTTTTTTTTGAACTCTTATTCAAGAAGGGTTTACATGCACATTTCTTCTCATCTTTAATGTGTAACTCTCATTTAATAAGTCGATATTGTTTGCCTATGTCTTTTCATCTTTAATTCATAACTCGACTTGTTATTATTCAAATTTAGATATTAGTGAACAATATCGACTTATTTAATGAGTTATACATTAAAGATGAGAACACATATGGCGATAAACTCTTCCTAAATGAGAGTTCACATATTAAAAAAAAAAAAACTTAAGTGAGAGTATAAACATGAAATAAAACTTGGGAGTGATAAATCTTATTTTTGCCCTTACAGGTAACTCACGTGCAAATCACGTAGGCTTGCTCTTGTATATTTGAACGGAAAATTAGAAGCTCTAGGGGCAAAGTGAGGAGCTTTGAAAGTTCAAAGAATAAAGTGATAATTTTTAAAGTTCATAGGATAAAATGATAAGTTTTGAAAATTCAAGCAGCAAAGTGATAAATTTTAAAGTTTATGGAACAACATGATAAGTTTTAAAAATTTAGAAAATAAAGTGATGGTTTTTAAAGTTTCGTAAGTGAAGAAGACCCTAAAGTACTTTAGGGGCTATTGGTGTTAATGTTTGCTGTGAGAGATTGACGGTTTATTTGTATATGCACTTTGTTTATTCAAAAAGAAAAGAAAAGAAAATGAAATAAAAAAAGGAACCAATAAACAAAAGAGATCATTAATTGACAAGCGACTTAACTTGATAAACAAAAAAAAAGAGGAATATTGTAAGGCCGCCTACCGCCTATTGTTCAAGTAAAACGAAACTTCTTTGTTACTGATCTTCAAATTTAAGACTAGTCTAGGGAAAAATCTGCAAAAGAAGAAGCAGTCAAGCAAATGCAAACAGATGAATAAAGGAGCTTGCTTATTTATTAGCATACACTGGGACCTCATTTTGGTTTTTGTATCACAAATCACAATGGCCTCTAATGATAATTGTTATGCGCCATTCCGGTGCCAGTTCAAAGCCTCCCCTACTTGATCACATCCAATGATTTACCAACGTCCAATCCTTAATCTACACCAATCCATAATCTATCATTATAACTTCCCACGATATTTCATCATCACGAACTTGATGCTTATGGTACGTGGTTATTAGATCAATTGAACATTCATAAATTTTTCATACAAGAGTAGTTCAAACTAATGGTTTAAACTACAAATAGTGTAAAGCTCTCATATATTACAGTAAAAAACTACAGTATAAAGCTTTCAAATACTACAATTCTCGAACCAAATTTAATGGTTTAAACTACCTTTTGAAACACCTTATTAGAGTCTAAGAACCCCAAATATTGAACCGTAGGGAAGAAGAAGGAGAGAAAAAAATCACCGATCAAGAGACGGCTCAACTCAAAGAGACGTGCCATCCTATTTATTTCTAGTGGCCTTTGTTTAAGGAAACTCTCAATTAGTTGTTGATACCCCCACTAAGTTTGTAATCAAACAACCAATGCCAACCTGCGTCAAACCACTATGTGTGCCTCAATTGGGTCATACTTAGGCCCAAAGTCCAACATTTCTCATTCACAATATCACACATTTTTTTTTTTTTTTTTTTTGGAGTTAAGGGCATCCCGAGGGGTGGAGAGGGGCTTGAAGCTTGGACCTCTCCATTAGTGGGAGTCTTAGGATCACACATAGTTGGCGCCAAATATACATCTCGCTCTCATTTGTTCCACAATACGATAGCGGGTGCATAAGTTGTGCGATTGTCTAGCCACCTACAAGGAGTAGTTTTAAGCAATGTGCAAGATCTTATCAAGACTAGGTGTGCATCGTATGCCCCAATTCATGTCAGTTTTGCAGATCTAATCCCTTTGAGTGATCTTTCATGTTGGTGCTAAAAGCCCATTCTAGTGGCATTTATATTCACACTGATATTGCAACCCCAATTATGCAATAAAATTACCAGTACCTTACAAACCACAATTGTATTGCTAAATAGTCCTCCCTTTGTACTAATTGCTTTCTCAGCATTGTCCCTTTCAATCGCATCAAACACAATCATAAAAAGCACGCTTGAGTAGCATATATCACCCCTCCAACTCATGATGATTATTTTCAATGCACAAAGTCACGGGTTCAAGACCTGACGGATAGTTATTTTTTATATGATAATTGTTAATTCTTTTATTTGTGAGTAAAAATATCATAAACTTTATATACTAATCATGAGTCCTTTAATTATGCTGCATATGCAGTTTTTTTTTTTTTGTTTTTTATTTGAGTAAATTTGTTTATACAATGGTAATATATAGCGATAAAGTTTTAGAGTATATCGAATATATCATTAGCTCACAATCAGTAAATAAAGCTATGCACTTTATTTTGATAAGATTATGATGGTTATTTTTATTATGAATGGAATAATCTCATGTGAATCAAAGTAATAAAATTATCAAATAGAGACACAAGTGTATTTTTAATACACTGAACTGTGCGCAAATAGCATTATATATACATATATATATATATATATATATATATATTTATAGTTTCGTGGGGAGAATTAAATTATATTATTTTTTAAGTAGCATTTATGGATTAACCTTAATCCTAAGTGATTAATTGACTCAAATATATTTATTGTGTATTTTGATCTGTTAATGAGTGAGATTAATAAGTGATAAATTAGTCATTAAGTTGGAGACAAAATATATATATATATACATATATATATATATATATAAATAAAAGGAAGAAGTGGAGATACAATATTAAAGATATAGCATATTATATTATAATAATAAGAAAAGAAAGAGTTTGCTACTCTCTCTCTTCTGAAACCCTTGTCTACCAGGATTTTTCTTTACCTTGGTGCACCACCTGTTTGAATCAAATTGCAACATATAGGACAATTTGAACTCATAAAAGCGGAAGCAAAATGGATCAAAAAATTACCTCCTGCCATTGTTTTCTTCCTCTATTTTCTGACCGAAAATTTCTCTTTGTTTTTGAAAATTTTTTTCTAAGCACTCTCAATTTTCTTTTGATGGTGTAGTCTGTAAAAATCGCGTGCTCAGGGACCCAATGATCTTTATAACCGTGAACATCGCACGGTGTTGCAACGGTTTGTAAATAACCGTTGCACGTGAGGCAGTTATTCCACAATTTGGATATGTGGTTTTCTTTGTCTTAATGACCCGTGGGCCAAAAATAGAGTTCTAACATTCTCCTACTTGGTCCACATATTATATCAACTGTTACAATAAGAAACAAAACATATGAATTATGGCGATAGGTCCTCTAAATGACGAGTATTATCTTCCATGTATTACAATATATTTTATCTCTCAAGAACTACCATATATCTTAATGAATAAACCCTATGTTTATTCTAGGTCCAAACTATAGTGATATTTCTCATAAATAAATATATGCACTTAACTGAAGATAAAATGAGAAAATATCATAAATATAGAGTTTCACAATAAAGTATAACAAATTACATAAGGGAACCAAGTCCCATTATGTCTACATGATCCCTAAATTTTACTGGTGGCATGCCTTTAGTTAAGG
>CAMOHE010042749.1:22500-42337 GCA_946598075.1 Artocarpus hirsutus | reverse complement strand
TCTCGAGTACCAATTGAGCTACTAGCTTAATTGGTACTCGAGAAGGAAATAAGAACCTCTTAAGGGAGGTTTGAGGTTCGAACCCGAGGGACACGAAAGAAATCCCTGAGGGGCCAGAGGGCCCCAGAGGGGACAATACAAATGAGTGGGTGGCACGGGAACAGTTCACCAATAAGAGCCACAAGTCTGATGGCCCAGCAAGGTGGGTCCTATGGAGGCTTGAGGTAGGGCCCGCGCCGGATGCCACATGAGAAAGGCATAGCAAGTTGCGTTCTTCCGCCCTCTGACACACGCTCTTACAAGACGCTTACTCATCAATCTATCACCACCACCCTGGTAAGTGATCACCGTCCCCTTATCGGACACTAGGGTTACTTTCCTAAGTTGGTAGTCCACTACTGCACTATATCTAGATAACTAATCCATTCCTAAGATTACATCATGGGATCTCATGGGGATTACAATCAAATCACTTTTTAAAATCTCATCCCCAATCTTTATTTTACAAGCTTTACAAATACTATTCACATACGCCCGCCCTAAGGGTGAGGCTATAAATAAGGGTTCGTCGAACTCTTCTATCTCTAATCCCAAGACATGTACAAAAGAGCTTGAAATGAGAGAATGAGTGACACCAGTATCAAATAACACGTGTTAAAGACTGAGAAACCATAATCGTACCATCGACAACTGCGTTACTAGTCTGGACATCTGAACTCCCTGATGTCATCATATGAACCTGTACTGGAGCTTTCTCTTTTCCTCTACTAACATTGCTTGACCCTGGGTTAGTTGGCCGATACTGCTGCGATGATGGCCACTGCACACTAGCTGTACTCGACGCTCGGTACTGAGGGATTTTACACTAAAAGTTTTACGGTTGGTGTTCTTGCGCTGAATATGGCAGTTGCTGAGGAGAGAACTGATGGAATGGAAGTTGATGGTATTGTTGAGGCTGAGGTAGAGTCTGAAGCTGAGGCTGATGACTATCTCCTTTTTCGGTCTAAAATCCTAGGCGAGCACTCCTGATCGGGCAATTCCTCTTGATGTGTCCCGGCTGCTGGCAATAATGACAATGGAAAATGTAGGGATTGCTGCGCCCGCTGCTGGATGAACTACTGCTATCGTTGTTCGTGCCACCTTGCTTGTTCTTTCCCAGAGTTGGTCGACTACTGATGCTCCTCTTGTCGCTTCTCTGTGGTCTTCCTGATGTCTTAGCTCGATTCTCACAGTACTGTGCATAATCATTCTCCACTGATATTGCTAATGATACAAGCTCACCCAAGTTCCTGAGTCGCAAAGCAACTACCTGCCGTCAAATAGGGGCCTTTAGTCCGTCTTGGAATTTGATGCATTTCTCACACTCTGACACTACTGTAGAGGGAGCAAACCTGGCCAATTCATTGAACTTTGCTTCATATTCCCGAACTGACATATCGCCCTGCTGCAACCTATAGAATTCTGCCGCCTTTTGATCCCTATATCCCTGCGAAAAATAGCGATCGTAGAACAGCTACTCGAACCTATCCCAACTGATGTTACCATTGTTCTCTAGGCGTTTCGCTTGCTTCCACCAAGTATTAGCACCATTTTCAAACTTATATGCCGTAAATTCCACACAATACTCCGCTGGCACACCGAGAGTATCCAGATGCTTCACGATCGAATCTAACCAATATTCTGCCACCTACGGGTCCCCATTTCCATCGAAAGTCGGTATAGATGCACGTTGGAACTCCTTAAAATACGAATGCCAGCGACTAGCCTCGAAATCTTCCGGTCTTGCCCTAGCTGCCATCTGCTAGAATGCAGCAAACATAGCCCTCATCATGCCCTCATCATTTCCAAACTCGGTGTCATCTGTCGAGCGTCGTCTAGGTGCCATTCTCTCACTTCTGAAAACAAAATTTAGACCGTCAGTGGTATTTCATTGTCGTACCTATGTATGCACAATTCCCAAGGTTCATAACCTTGAGCTCTGATGCCATTCTGCCACGCCCCAGAGTACAGGAGGTGACATGGTGAAGTAATAAAGTTAATTAAGTGAAAATTTAGTTAAAAATTGGGTTTTAGAATAATTTTTATTAGTAAAAATATGATAATTTTAAAATCGTTTATTCAAAACAAGCAGTTATGATATTCGAACAAATAAAATAATAAAATAAAATAAGCGATAAGGAAACGATAAAAACAATAAAAATATAGGATGAGGCGAGAATGGGTCCCACTGACCCACATTTTGTGCTCACACATTGTACTGACAATATTATAATACAACCACAGTCTAGAAATAAAGAAAATTAAGATCTTACATGCCTTGAATTTTTGTAATGTAACCTACCTAGATCTTCTATTAATCGTAAGTCCGGTCAGCGGATTCTTCTCCGATCCTAGGCTGATATCCACCTATAGGGTAAGATTTTAAAACAAATAAAACATAAGCGAAAGGCTCAGTAGGACTATAATTTTTGAAAATATTTAACTTTAAAAGAAACTTCATTAATCAAATAAATATATAGAAAACGAACTAGAACAAATAAATAAATAAATAGATGGAAATTTAATAAAGGCTTTATCTTACCAAAATGGTTTAAATAGGTCAACCAGAAAGAATACCATTTTCTTTTCCTGGGCAAACCATATGTAATTCACTACCGTAGTGGCCCAGCTGGGTTTCGGGACCTGCCCTCAAGGTCGTATACTACACGACCCGATCTCTGATATGGCATCATGCCCCAAAATATATACATACATATCTCTTTATGATTATTATTATCACTTTTTACCAAATATGATCATTTACATTCATTATGAGGTTTATTATAAAAATCACCTCAATTCTACCATTTAAGAAATCAGTAAATAAAGATCCTTTTTCAACCAATCATTGAAAACATTTTTGTTGAAAAATTCACTTGAGGGCCAAAACATTTGAAATTGCTACCAAAGAAGGGGTAGAAGTCCTACCTCGATGCTCGTACCAGTGTCCCACGCCGTAATCCCGGTCAGCTATACGTTAGCTCTGCGGATTCACGCACAACCTTAAATAAAAACTAGGTCTATTAGTATCTAACCCGAGATATCCTAGGTTATTAAATCATCTCATGGTGTCCTAGTGTGCCATTTAGGTTTATAAAATTATTTTATAATGTTGGAATTTCAATCAGGGTTCAAAACAGTGAAAACGGGTGAAAAATCACAAAATTTCATGATGCTTAGTCGGCCTGCCGGTTGCCCTGGTTCGGCAAGCCAAACTATGCAGTTCGGCCTGCTGGAGGTCCAAGTCCAGTCGATCGAACTTTTCCAGGTTCGGCCTGCTAGTCGGATGAATCTGGCCCGTCGATATGAAAAAATTCTAGAATTTTTCAGGCACGGGTCTCGGTCTCCCGGAGCCCAAATCTTCAATTTCAACCTGTTTTCTCAATTCTCAGGCATGAATAATGATCATAATCAATAGAAAAACATAGTAGTTTACTTTTTATTGTATTAAAACAAGTTTTAAACAAAATTTTTGAAAAAATCCAAAAATGAGAAAAATTTGAGAAAAATGAAAAATCTTGATTCAAATCCGTTTTTGATGAAACAAAATTTGTATTCTAGCTAATCTAAGTTTATTTAACCTAGATTGAAGGTTTTCTAAGCTTAGAAATGCTTAGATTTCAAAATGCAAGAAAAATTAAAAAATTGAAAAAGTTTAGAAAATTTGAAGCTAACCTCGAATCAAAGCTTTAAATCGAGTTTGTGGCTGCTCAATTGTGTTCCTGAGCCTCTAATCCACTAACCCAAAGCTTGAAATTGAATTTTGATTTAAAAATTTAGAAAGAGATTGAGAGAGAGAGACAAACCGAGAGAGACAGAGACAGGGGAGAGAGAGAGGAGAGAGAAAATGAGGAAGAGGGAGAGTGAGGTGAAATAAATAGAGGAAAAGAGAGAAAATTAGTTGCACAAAACCGTGTACAATAACATACTGTTTTCAAATAAAACCTACTTGGTATTTAACAAATCATTTTATTAAAATTTAAAAATAACAATTAAAATTAATCAAGAGTAATTAAAAATTATTAAAATAATCAAAAGTATTATAAGTTTAGAAATTTCACAAAATGATCAAATTAAGTTTAAAATAATTATTATGGCACACTAACTCACTATTTAACACACTGACAATACTTAATAAATTTTTAGGGTGTTACAGCTTGTGGAAAGAACAATCGTGCCCATAACCAAAGTTACATGAGAAGGAAGCGCAGTGGCTTTGGCAAGATGGCGACGAAGAAGTTGGGCAAGGCTGCAATGGAGTTAGGAGAAAGCAGACCTTAAGTAGTTAGTCATGGTGTCATCGCTCAAGCGGACGAGGACACAACAAAACTCGGCAACGGTGGGATCTCTTAGTGGATGAGGACGCGATGAAGCTCAACGATGGTGCCATCTATTGTGCTCATCGACAGCTAGAGTTCTTCTCCAGCACCAATTCATTTCGCAACAGTGGATCTCTAGCATCGGTTCGTTTCACGACGGCGTGGGTTGGATTGTTTACTTGTGCGCGACGACTTCCAACAATGAAGAGAGAGAAGAGGAGGAGAGAGTTGGAGAGGAAAGAGAAAATATTGTTAGGGGTTTTTGGGAAGATGGAGATAGGGTTATTTCAGTAATTTTATTTAAGTGTAAATACATGATTATATTTAATTGGCCTATTTATTAAAATTATTAAAATTTCAGCCTAGTAATTTTAAGTAGTAATTACTTTCGCCTAAATCCTTCATTCCCTCTAAAATTTTTTAGGCAGAGATACACCTGGGAATAAATTACTTTAGTATAATAATTAGAAAAATTACGTATTATATGACAAAATAAATTGGAAAAAAATATTTTTACATATACATATGAAAATAGAAAAGATATTAGAGGGAGAACAACTACCCAAAATGAGGAGAAAAAACATGTAAATAAGAAAAAACAAAAAAAGAAAAAAAAAACATTTCATGATTTAGCATGTCCATCAAAAGACAAATTGTTTTTGATATATATATATATATATATATATGTTAAAGATTATTTATCGTACACATATAAAAATATGTATACAAAAAAGTTTCAAAAAGAAAGTTTAGAGAGTGTTTGGTGATCTTGATTTGAATTAACTAGTTTAAAACACTATAACAATAGCTCACTTTTATTTTGATTGAGGATGGTCAGTCCAATAGTTAGTTATGCTGAGATGGAATTCTGTTACAGGTTGTTGTTAGTTGTTGGTGTGTATCATTGTGTACAATCGTTTTCTGTTGTAATCACTTGATCTAAGTTATATATGAATACAATAGCTCAGCTCTTTGAGTTTGGTTGAGCTATTCATTTTCTCCCCATAATTCGAAATCTTTTTATTCTTTGATTTTCTCTCTCTGCTCAACATCTTTAAATCTTATTTTGGTATCGGAGCTTCTGACTCACGTCCATGTTTTCTTCGTCTTCTTCCTTCGGCGGTTCTACTGCTGGGTGTTTCTCTTTGTTTCTGGTGACGTTGAGTCCTCTGGTTCTCAAACTCGATCGTTCCAATTTCTTCTTCTGGCGATCTCAAGTGCTAGCAGCATTTCATGTGTACGATGTTGAAGAAGTTCTTACTGAATTTCGTTCTCAGCCAACACAATTGTTCTTGATTCGACCAGGGACGTCGATCGTACTGTTTCCTGCGGTGGTGATTCGGGTTCTGGTGTGCAGCTTCGTTTCAATACTAAAGATTGCAATTGGATGTGCACAGATCAGGCTCTAATGGCGTGGCTTCTCGTTTTGATTTCTGAATTGTTGCTCGGTCACGTCATTCGTTGCACCAGCTCGCATCAGATCTGGACAACTCTTGAGCAATTGGTGTTTGGAAACTCGCGAGCTCGTCTTCTTCAACTCGGATTTCAACTTCAATCGGTGAAGAAAGTTTCAATGACTGTCAATAATTACATTCTTAAAATGCGACTTATAACTAACCATCTTAATGCTGCTGATCAAGTGATTTCTGATGAGGATCTGATTTTGTATATTCATGGTGGTCTTGGATCTGCGTATGATCCAGTTATGGTCAATCTAACTTCTCACAATGAGTCTCTTTCCTTTTCCTAAGTTCATTTTATCTTGCAGAGTTTTGAGATGTGTCTTGAGCCTCTTACCGCCTCTGCGAGTCTCAATCTCTCCAATTGTTTGCTATTAATGACAAAAAGAATTTCAAGAATGTCACTTCTGCTTCTCATGGAGGTCTCTCTCAGTCTGTGTTTCATGGTGGTGGCCCTTCTCATTCTTGTGGTGGTCGTGGTAATCGTGGCAGAGCAGGTCAAAGTCATTCTTGGCCAATTTGCCAGATTTGTGGCCACGTTGGTCATTTGGTTCCTCATTGTTATTCCCAATGTACAATTTCATTGGTCCTAACAGTTCTCGGGCTTCCTCTATTCCTTGGGCATATGTTGCCACTTCAACTATCACTGATCCTCCCTGGTAATGTTGACAGTAAAGCAACTGATCACATCACTGCAGATCTTGCCAATCTCAGTGTTCGGTCCGACAACAAAGGCAAAGAAAAATTTACTGTTGGTAATGGAACCATTTTACCTATTTCGCATATTGGTTCATCAGTCATAAATAGTGCCTCTTCTCCATTATACTTGAACGCTATTTTACGTTTCACAAATCACTAGAACTTAATCAACGTATTCACTTGTGATAATGATGTGGTTGTTGAGTTCTTTTCTGATTGTTTGTTGATTAAGGACAAGACCGCGAATAAGGTTCTACTTCAAGGGGTACTTAAAGATGGATTGTACCAAGTGGATGTGGTCAAAAGTCCTCAAGTTTCTACTGTTGCTGGTTGTACTATTGGTTCTTGTTGCTTGACTGCTACTACTACTCATTTTTCATCACAGGGGTGTTCTTTCATTACATTGAATAAAGTTGTAAATAACTGTAGTGTTGAAGATTTGTCATCTTGTAATATGGGCAATTTAAGACCTTCCGTTGTTCCTCAATTTACTGTTACTAATAAGTCTGTAACTTTGTGGCATTTAAGTTTTGGTCACCCTTGTATTAAAACATTGGCCAGAGTTTTATCTCTAATTAGATTAGGTTCATCTAATGCTATCACTATTGATTTTTGTGCTTCATGTCAATATGGCAAGTCCCATAGATTATCTTTTCCTTTAGCTGATTTCCATGCCGCTGTTCCTCTTGAGATGGTTTATGCTGATGTTTAGGGACCTGCTCCTATGCTTTCTGTCGATGGGTTTAGGCATTATATCTGTTTTGTTGATTAGTATTCATAGCATTCTTGGATTTATCCACTTCGAACCAAAGGGGAAGCTTTAATTGCCTTTCCATCTTTTAAGTCTTTAGTTGAACGACTCTTTGACAGGAAGCTTAAATCTTTGCAGACTGATTGGGGTGGAGAGTTTCGTGTTTTAGTTTATGTTCTTCAAAAAACTTGGTATGATGTTTCGACATGCTTGTCCACATTCTCACTCTCAAAATGATAGAGTTGAGTGAAAGCGTCGACATATTGTTGAGTTGGGTTTGACTATGCTTGCTCATGCTTCTTTGCCATTGAAATTTTGGTGGCATGCCTTTTCCATAGTTGCGTATCTTATAAATAGGCTGCCTACACCTGTGATAAGTAATAAATGTCCTCTTGAAGTTGTGTTTGCTTGTCAGCCTGATTTTGGCTCTTTACATGTCTTTGGCGCTGCTTGTTATCCACATCTTCGGCCCTATAAGAATAATAAGTTGGAATTCAGGTTTTCTTTGTGTGTTTTCCTGGGGAACAATAGTGCTCATAAGGGTTATTTGTGTCTTTACAAATTTGGCAGTGTATATCTTGCTCAAAATATTGTGTTTAATGAAGGGCACTTTTGCTGATGGTTTTCCAAATAAGAGGTGTTGCTCTCCTGCTGCTTCTTATACTGATTCTTCTATTCTTACACCACCATCGGTTCCAATTCTAGTGTTTGGTTTCTCTAAAAATATTTGCAGACCTGAAGCTAGTCTAGAAACAAGTATAGGTAGCTCAATTAATTTTGTCTTCAGCTACTTCTGCTGTTGTAGTAGCTTCTGGTTCTCATTTGGATTCTTCAACCGAGCCTGTTTCATCTCAATTAACATCAATTCCATTTCAGTCCTTAGTATAGTCTCAATCCAGATAGCAACATTCTTTTCCTCTTCCACATATACATAGACCTTGTCCCTTGTCTGTTCATCCTATGACTACTTGGTCCAAAACTGGGATTTTTAAGCCAAAGGCTTTCCAATCCTCTTCTACTCCTACAGAGCCAAATAGTGTTGCTGAACTTTACTTGATGAGAATTGGAAAAAGGCTATGGCTGATGAGTACAATGCCTTACTTCTCAATCATGCTTGGACTCTTGTTCCCTCTTTTCTTGAGATGCATATTGTTGACAACCAGTAGGCCTTTCGTATTAAAAGAAATCCAGATGGAACTGTTCGCTGCTATAAAGCTAGGTTAGTAGTAAAGGATTCCAACAGATTTTAGGTTTTGATTACTTTGAGACTTTAAGTCCTGTTGTCACACGTTCAACTATTCGAGTTATTTTTAATCTTGCTGTGACCAATGGTTGGGATAATCATCAAGTTGATATTAATAATGCTTTTTTAAATAGTGATCTTAATAAAACATTGTATATATCCTAACTTGCTGGTTTCATTCATCCTACTAAGACCAATTATGTTTGCAAATTCCGGAAGACCTTATACGGTCTCAAACAAGATCCTAGAGCTTGGTTTGAGAAGTTAAAAGGTGCATTATTATAGTGGGGATTTGTAAACTCCAAGTATGATAGCTTTTGTTTGTCTAAAGTCAAAAGAATGTCTTGTTGTACCTACTTGTCCATGTGGATGATATTTTGGTTACAGGAAGTAGTTCTGCCTTCATTACTAAGGTTGTTAATGATCTCAATCAAACTTCTGCTCTTAAAATCCTTGGCTCTGTCGGTTATTTTCCTGGTATTGAGACTTCTCGTACTTCAGCTGGTTTATTCCTTAAACAAAATATGCTCGTGATATGCTTGCTAAAACAAATATGAGCAATGCCAAGAGCTGTCCTACGCCTATGATTCCAAGCAAGAAATTATATATTTCTGATAGTAAATTTTTTGATCAGCTATCTCTTTATAGGACTGTTGGTGCACTTCAATACCTTACAATGACTTGGCCTAACATTTCATTCAAATAAGCTAAGTCAATATCTACATAGTCCAACTGTGGAGCATTGGAAAGCTTGTAAGAGGATTCTTCGGTGTCTTAGTGGAACATTTGATTATGGTACTGTGTTTCGATCTGCTCATAGGCTTATTTTGGAAGGATATTCAGATGCCAATTAGGCTAGCTGTGTTAATACTCGTCGTTCTACGAGTGGTTATGCTATTTACCTTGGTGCAAAGCTTGTACCTTAATCTACACGAAAGCAGAAAGTTGTTGCTTGCTTGAGTCATTGGTAAGCCTTTGAGAGAAGCACTAAATTAACCTTCCTTAAAGTATAGTCGTAGTTAAGTAAAGTGATGAGTAAGGATCGTTCCTGTAGAAGATTGAGTCTAATAAATTAGTTATTAACACTATTAAAACCTACGACACACTAATACTAACACAAATTGAAGGCTTTGAATTTAATTAACTAAATTAACAAAAAAAGAAGAAGAAAAGACAAGAAAATAAATAAAATAAAACAATGATAACAAAACTGGTTAAAGGATCATTTGCTACCACTAAACAATAACCATATAATTAATCACAAAAACTATATCCAATTTTCTATTGAAACTACCGATCATAGATAATAATAAGCTCTGCTATCCCAATCTCCTCTTACTTAGTCGTTAAATAAAACAAGCTCTTTATTTAATTTGTTTCCCTCAAATAATGTAAGCTCTCTACATTCAATTCAATAAAAGCATTATGTTAAGAAATATAGGTTGATCTAGATAACAAACACACAAGCTCGGATTGTTTAACCTAGGTTACTTTGCTCACGCAATTAACGAAAACATCCAATAATCATACCTTACAATTTGCTACTAATGATTAAAAAATAAAGACAATTACGAATAAAGTCTCTTAATCTAGCAATAGATTAAATTTAAGTCTTATTTAGTTGCGCACCCCAACAAAACAAGAAAATAATTATGTTCAATAATAATGGAAGAACATAAACAATCTCAATTGAAAAATTGGAAAATAATTCTATATATTAATTATAAAATTACGTCTAGGGTTTTGAAATCCTTTTCAACTAAAAAAACTAGAATAACATAAATAAAAAGAAAAGCAAGAAAGAAATAAAGAAAAGAACGATTTGGCTTTGAAAACTTCTCCATACGGACGAAATTCCTTGAGCCACCACTGAAGCCTCTTTTCTTTTTCTTCATCTCCTAAACATAAGAAAAACTAATAAAAAAGATGAAAAACTGAATAAAGGACCCTCTAGTCAACCCTAACCTCATCTATTTATAGGCTCTCAAAGTTGGAGTCAAAACGGGCAACTCCGGGGGTCAAACGAGAAGCTAAAACTCAAAGTTTTCGCAACATAGCGTGCCTAGTTGTCCATAGTTTCCTACCCTAACGCCTAAGTGCCAAAATATTGGTGTGTATGTGCTACCTCTTTTAGTCTGTAACTTATTTTGTCGCGTTAGAGTATCGTGGCATCCGTTTTCTCAAGCCTAGAGCCCGAAACGCCTCCAAATTGATATTTTGAGTTCCTAAGCTTCTGAAAACCTCCAAAACTCCTACAAAACATAAAAACATAATTAAAACACAAGATACTGAAGATTCAAGTAAGCAAACATGGGAAAATTGATCAAAAATTATATCTAACTATGTATTTATCAAATTCCCCCACACTTAATCTTTGCTTCTTCTCGAGAAAACCTAAGACAAATAAACAAACAACAAAACATAGAAAACGAAAACTAACCTTCCAACCTTTTTGTCTCAGGGAACAAAAAGAGATATAGACTTGAATCAAACAATCATTGTATTAAATTAATTAGTCATTCTCAAGCTAATACATTCTACAACAACCATACTCAAGTATGTATGTGAAATGGCTATTGTTAACGATATTAAAAGAACACAAGCTTTGAAAAAGATAAACCTTTATAGTCCTCATAGAAACAGTCACTCAATCTTGGTTGCAAAGATTAAATGTCATAGATTTTCCTTTTGGTATAATCTCTATTACATCAAAGGCACTACTTGAAATCAAAAAGGTCTTTGATACGAGTTGTAATAGGGCTAGTGGGTAGTGGTTAAGAGAAAAAATAGGATAGGATGTAACAAAGATTCTATAGAATCCATAGAGTTAGAGACATTGTAAAATTTTTCAACAAACATCTCTCAAAACTCCATAAAACTCTTATATAGGCAGAATATCATTATGTTGGGCCTTTACATCATTTTAACCAACCTTGTAACACCCAAAGATAAATATAGAAAAACTCAAAATATTTTCTTTTTCTTTGTTTTTCTTTTTGAAAATTTTAACTTATTTCTCTTTTTTCTTTTTTTTTTTGTTTATGATTTTTTGAGTTCTTTTTTTTTTTGTTTTTTGTTTGTTCTCTTGAGCTATCCTTACAAGAATTCTCCCTTGATTCAATTCCTTCACCACACTTATCTTCTATTCCCAATACAATTCCTTGCAAAATCTCCCTTGAATCATAAAAATAAGCCTCTAAGCTCCAATTCATCTTTAGAAGAAGGGTAATAATATAAAAATATTTAGGCTAGGTAAGGAGATAATGTAGTTAGCCAAAGACAAAGGTCTACATGAAAGGCTCAACTTGGCTTACTAGGGGATGCTCTCTTAGGAACATCAATCAGGGTTCTGGCTAATTTGGCAATGGTGCTAGGAAACCTACTGCCTTAATCTCTTTCCAACTGATGTGCGATCAGTCGTTTGCCCTAAAAGGCCTCTAGGAGAGTTCCAACATTCAATCTTGACAAGATAAAATTAAAATGAAAGTTAGAATAAGGGTATATGAATCTACTTAATCTAACATGTGTATCCCATTACCAAATAATATGGCTATGTGTATTAAATGTGAGTAAAATCATTATAAAGACATATTAACAAAAGAATAACACCATGATTCAACACAACACTCATCATCAATGAAATCCATAAACATTAATATTTGATTCTCATCAATGAGGTTGGAAGGCATACTAAGAGTCAAAATTTTATGAAAAATTTTAAATTTTTACGGTTTTTTTAGATAAGAAAACAAAAACCTAACAAAGAGGAAAAATAAAAACCCTAAATCCTTCACAATTCCCCCACACTTATTCCTTACATTGTCCTTAATGTAAGACTAAGCATAGAAGAGAAGAGAGAACCTAAACAAACAAAACAAAACAAATAAAAATAATAAAAACAATTAAAAAATACAAGGAAGGAGAGTAAGAAAGATCAAATTTGTGCTGGTGCACTCTATGTCGATTAGGTTGCCTCCCATTAAACGCTTGGTTTTATGTCCTCTATTTAATGCAAAGAAGCAGCATTGAAGAGCAGCTTTCACCCATAGAAGGTATCATAAAAAACAACCCATAGGTCTTTGTTAATGCCCACAGGCTTGGCAAGATATGGAACAATTATGCATGTCGCACTAACTCGATGGAATTTTGAATGTGCTTGGAAAGAGAACTCCAATTCTAGCTTAAGTTCGTGAAGGATGTAGTGTGGTGATGGTGGAGTCAATAGGAAGAAGGGTTCCGTTGGTGATGTATATAATATGACTATCATTGAGCTCAAATCGATGGTCGCATATGCATCCTCATCCTTCAACTGCTCTTGTGCTTTAGCTTCATAAAGGAATTCTTCCAATATTAATCCTTCCAATTACTCGTCACTCTCAACTTGATTCTCGAAAACCATGCTTGAAATTTGATCTTTATAGAACTCATGGCTTTGAATAGATGTCTTGTGACTTAGAAAGTAAAACTTATTCTCAACAACACGAGTGTCAAAATGTTGAGCTAAAACAATGTCAATGGTCTCTATGTGTTCATCCCGAGGCGTGATCTCCTTTGATGGCTCATATACCTATGAAACTACCATGTTAGGCAAACTACTCTCCTAATCGAAGTTGTTTGAGTTGTTGCCATCCTGATACCATATTATATTTTGCACCTTTTGATTTTCACCTTGTTCCTCCAACCTTTTTATGATGCTAACCAATCAATCAATAAGACTTTGTAACATGTTAAGGATAGCAGTCATTTCTTATTGAAATTGAAACAAGTGAGTGGCCAAAACCCTAAGTAGGTCTTCAAGAGATATACCTATAGGTTGCTGGTCTATCAAGGTTCCTTTATTTATGGATTCGAATCGCATATCATAAGATTGAGAGTCAACCCATGGCTCCAAATTATAGTAATCGTCCTCCCAACCTTGGTTGATCGATCCTTGAACAATTTCAATTCCATTGATAGTACTCGGCCATGTCTTCCAACATGAAGAAGGCTTCATCCACGAATTATTGGTAGAAAGAGATGGTGCCGTTACTCTTTTCAACTCAATGTCTTGTTGTTGCACATAAGCCATCGAAGAAGAATTATAGCTGCCACTCTTTGGAGAACTCATGATATAGAAACCGGATGAGAAAATCATTGTACCTACACCAAGCAATATGAAACGACTCTGAGTCTCATTGGGCAAAACTAGTGAGGACTCATCGATGTAACATCTCAAAGTACCTCACAATTAATTGACACAAAACAAAAATTAAAAGCACAAAATAAAGATTAAATAGAACTAACAAGAAAACAAAAAAAAGAAAATTAATTAGGAAACAATCCTTGGTGACGAGCGCCAAAATTTGGTAAGCCTCGAGGGAAGTACCAAATTAATCTTACTTAAAGTGTAGTTGCAGTCAAGTATAGTGATGAGTAAGGATTGTTCTTGTAGAGGATTAGGTCTAATTAATTAGTTATTAGCACTATTAAAGACACACTAATACTAACACAAATTGGGGTTTTGAATTTAATTAACTAAATTAACAAATTAAAAAAAACACAAAAAATAAATAAAACAAAACAATGATAATAAAATTGATTAAAGGATCATTCGCTACCACTAAACAATAACCATACAATTAATCACAGAAATTATATCCAATTTTCTATTGAAACTTCCAACCAAAAATGACAACAAACTGTGTTATCTCAATCTCTCCTAATTTAGTCATTAAAATTTAGCCACGTTCCCTCAAATAACCTAGAATAAGCTCTCTAGATTCAATTTAATGGAAGCATTACGTTAAGAAATATAGGTTGATCTAGATAATAAACACACAAGTACAGATTGTTCAACCTAGATTACCTTCCTCATCGCAATTAACGAAAACCTCCATAATCATACTTTGCAATTTGATACTAGTGATTAGAAAATCAAGACAATTATGGATCAAGTCTCCTAATCTAGTGATTGATTAAATTCAAATCTTATTTAGTTGCACATCTAAATAGAACAAGAAAATAATCATGTTCAATAATAATGGAAGAACATAAACAATGTCAATTGGCAAATTAATAAAAAATTTTATAAATTAATCATAAAGTTATGTCTAGGGTTTTGAAATCCCTTTCAACCAAAACAAAACAAAAATAATATAATTAAAAATAAAAGGAAGAAAGAGATAAAGAAAATAATAATTTTGGCATCGAAGAATCCTACACATGAACAAAATTCCTTAAGCCACTATCGGAGCCTCTCTTCTTTTTCTTCTTCTCCTAAGCCTAAGAAAAACTAATGAAAAATGGGTAAAAAACTTGAATAAAGGATCCTCTAATCAACCCTAAACTCATTTATTTATAGGCTCTCAAAGTTGGGGTCAAAAGGGGTAACTTTGAGGTCAAATGGAAAGCTAAAACTTAGAGTTTTCATGAAAAACTTAGAGTTTTCATGACGTAGTGCCTAGGTGACCAAAAATCAGCACCTAGGCATTTATAATTTTCTGCCCTAATGCCTAGGTGCCCAAAGACCAGAGCCTAGGCACAACCTCCCTTGGTCCGTAACTTCTTTTGATGCGTTAGACTGCTGTGGCACCCGTTTTCTCGAGCCCAGACGTCTGAAACTCCTCCAAATTGATATTTCAAGTCCTCAAGCTTCTAAAAACCTCCAAAACTCGTACAAAATATAAAAAACATAATTAAAACACAAGATACTCAAGAATCAAGTAAGAAATCTGAGAACATTGATAAAAAATTATATCTAACTATGCACTTATCAAGCATGGCATTCGAGCATCGCTCTTTAGCATTATCCACCACTGAGCTTGTTTGGCTTATGTTTCTCTTGCAGGAGATGCATGTTCCACTTCACTTTGATTGTTCTGTCTTATGGTGTGATAACATCTATGCAGGGTCACTGGCTTCTAAACCTGTCTTTCATTCATAGACAAAGCATGTGGAAATTGATGTCCATTTTATTAGAGGCAGCAAAGGAGATTGACGTTAGATATGTTCCTACAGAGAATCAAGTTGCTGATATCCTAACAAAGCCACTATATGAGACACGATATACTGTTCTTGGAGATAAGCTTACTGTAACGAGATCCCTATCTGGTTTAAGGGAAATGATGAGAATAGCAAGTCAAATAGTCAGTTGTGCTAAGATGTAATTCTGTTACAGGTTATTGTAAGTTGTTCAGATGTTTGTAATTTTGTAAAACTGTTTTCAATTGTAGTCATCTGATCTAAGTTATATATATGCAATAGCTCAGCTCTTTGAGTTTGGTTGAGTTATTCATTTTCTCCTTAGAATTCCAGATTTTTCTATTCTTTGATTTTCTCTCTCTGCTCAACACCTTTAATTCTTATTTTTTTTATATTGTTACAATAGATAGCTTTACACTATTTGAATTTAAATTAATTGGTTTGAACCAATTTTTAAACACATGCATACAGGAATATTTATAAAATGACAGAGGATGTTTTGCAACCTAGTTGATTGTAAACAATGTAAAACTCTCACATGTTATAGTGTAAAGTAAAAATATATTATAGTGTAAAGCTTTTAAATGTTATAGTACTTATAGTAGGGGAAAAAAACCTAAGAAATAACGTCTCATCAAAGAAGCTGAGAGAATTCGTGAAAAACGGATTTTCCCATTAACAACAAAACATATTGACATTTCTTTGTGGGTAACACATGTATTGACATTCCAATGACAGCGTCTTTGGTATAAATATTAAAGCTCATCTATTGCATATTATATAACAAGATGTCTTCTAGCGGGTTGTAAAAAAAGTTTAGATGGAAACATTTTTGAAAAAGAAATTATTTCAGTGAGGCAGTTAAATAATAAAAAATTATAAGGATCATATTGAGAAAAAAGGGAAAAAAATTATAGGGAAAAAGAGGCAAGAATGGAGGAAAGAAAAAGGAAAAAAAAAAGAAGAGAAAAATGAGAGAAATAAAAGGAAGGTTAAAAAGAAAAAAAGAAAAGAAAAGAAAAAGAGAGAAATAAAAGAAAGGATAAATAGAAAAAAAAAAAAAGAAAAAGAAAAGAAAGCAATGGAGAATCCAAAAAGAAACGGATTTTCCCTCAATAATATGAAAGATAAAAAATGTATTCTAGAGGGTTTCAAAAAAAGTCTAGACGGGGACATTTATGAAAAGATTTTATTTCAACAGAACAACTAGTTGGAAAGTAATATTAATAAGGGTCGGGATTGAAAGAGGGAAAAACAAGAATTTATGGAAAAAAAAAAAAGACAAGAATGGAAAAAATAGGGAAGAGGCAAGATAGAGTAGTAAGAAAAGGAAAAAAAATGGGAAATTGAATTGAGTGGTTATTTAGCCACCCAGCTTTAATTTTTTGTCCCAACGTTTATTAATTTAGGGGAATGGTTGGAGAGTTATATCCACTCAAAGTTAAGATAGATCAAGTTGGAATTTTTTCTGCCATTTTGTTTTTTAAATCTGAAAGCAAACAAACGTAAAAGAATGCTATATAAACATTTTAGTAAAGTCTGATCTCTACTACAATCGATTAAACTAACCCAAGAAAACCAATCACACAAACAAAACAGAGAGAGATGGTGGATGGTTTTGGATGGAGTTTTGAGGTTGTTTTCTGTCTTTTTGTTAGTATGAACAATAGGAGAATATTAAACGTCGGCCATTTAACTAATTTATAAAGGAGTGGACATTTACTTCAACAAGGATATACAAACGGTCATTTTTGCTGATATCCCAAAAAAAATTAAAAGGGTTATTATTTAATAGATTGCCAAAGATAAGTTCACTTATAAAAATTTATACTTCTATGCGAATTTGTTTGTGAGCAATGCAAATACTTTGTAAATACTAGTAAATTAAATTTATCATATTTATTTTTATAATAGAATTTGATAAAATTCATAATATATTTCATTAGTCTCTCATTTACCCAATAATCAAATTTAATAACTACAAAAGTTATCGAGTTTATCTCATAATTAAATTTAATACTTATCTAGTACTTTTGTGGATAAATGCGTAAGTGATAATAGTCCATTGTAAACAAATTGTGTTGCCTTTTTTTTCCCCCAAAGAAGAGACTCATTGGTTTATTTCTGTGCTTAATATGAAAGAACAAACTGTTACGCTATGGGATTCAATATGCAACGCAAAAGACGACGTCAAAGTAATGCATTGACTTTCATTATTGTGCAGTGGCTCTGAGTTACTCCACGTGTTAACTACCATGTGTCGTTGTTGTTTAGATTCTACGACATAAAACTAAACCTAAGCAACCCACCTTGCTAGTGTTATTCAGCTATGGATTGCAATCCTTGTACATACCATTGAAAATCTGATAGTACAAGCATAACACTTATTTAATTTATTATAGTAACATTTCCAACAAAAATGCAAGAGAAAAATCAATTGTCTGATATATTTCATTTTCAATTTTTCTGAATTGCTTTTCTTTTGTGCAGATCAAAGTTCTCCAACATATACTTAACAAGGACCTATAATTGGCATAGCCTGAAGGTTTAAATCTGCAATGCTTCAAATTACTGTACCAGAAGAGTATTCAATCACAATCAAATTGACATGATTATGGCATTAGGCACGGTGAGTTTGGACACGCACGATGATATGATACGAAAACGACACGAGATAAATGGGTTTGGACTGTACGTTTATTAATTGTGCCATAAATGGGTTGGCACAAATAACATGAAAATAAACAGGCTGGATTCGTGTTAACACGCTAAACACGCCTTAACACGTTTAATTAAATGGGCCGTAAACGTGTTGACATGACACAATACTACCTCGTCCATTTATAACACATTTAAACTTAAAAATAAAAATATTTGAAATATTTATTGTAGGTTAGTATAATTAGATATTGTGTTTTTGTTAATTTTTTTATTGGTTTTTTTAAAAAAAAATTAATTTTTTTTAATTTTTAGTTAATTGGGTCATAATCATGTTATATGCGTATTGTTATCGTGTCAACCCGTCACGGCACGTTTAGTAATCGTGTTAACCGTGTCGTGCCATGTTACGCGTGCCATAGGGGTGTCATGTTTGTGTTTGCATTTTTGACACGTTTATTAATGGTGTCGTGTTTGTGCTTGTGCTAAACGTATCGTGCTGTAAACGCGCCGACACAAACACGATTATTGCCACCTCTATATGGCATATATTCAAAGAACTTCATGTGGGCAGTCTCAACGGGTGTAAATGATGTTCCAGAGATTTGTACTTTGATTTATCCTTGCACAAAATTTAATGCGTCTACCGTATGAGTCCTTCCATTGGCAATAATTTTTCCAAGCAAAAATGTTGTTACTGTTTCCGTTTCAACCCGGACGTGTGTAGGTTTAATCTCGCCATTCACCTCTTTCGCTCAAAGTTTAATGAGGTTCGGAACGATACGCTTGAGTTTTCAAATGCTCATTTCAGAGCCGTACTGACCAAGAGCAAAGACGATACAATACCACCAGTTAACATAGTCAATCAAAATGCATCAGGTGCTGACCCTCGAGCTCAAATCGCGAACCCCAAGTTTGCCACAAAGAAGAAGAGGAGATGGGATCGCAAACTAACATAATTGGATGCACTCCTTTTGTGTCGCTGCATATAAGACGATTATTGGTTCACCATCTGCTCTTTAAGGACAGTCTTTTGTTTATTTTGTACAAGCCTTAGACACTTTTAGGACGTCTCCCCATTCTTACCTATGTTGGACAAGAGCAAGTTGCTCACCGTGGACAACTTTGTTCATGAAGTTCATTGCAATGTGTACTTGTACGGTCATCTATATCCAGACGGAATGTATATCTTATTTCAGACTTCTCATAACAAGTGGCAGATTAAAGTTACAAGCCACCTTGAGCAAATTTCATGCGTAGTACTTATTCGATTTACTGTAGAGCATATAGAAATAAAATCTATTCTTGTTAGGAAATGTATAAATAATGGCCAAAGTACATTTTTCATATTCACATATGAGTACTTTGGACGTCCTTGTGTTTTTATCCACGATATGGGCCGAATCATGTAAAAAATAGAAATTATTATAAAAAATAAAACACATTAGCAAGTTGTACCCTTGTGGATTCGGAGTGGTTATTTTGTATTTGGGCTGTACTCTTAAAATTCTAGTCATAAGTATGAGTTATAAAGCACTACTATTATTATTCATTCGTATGACATATATTTAAAGGTCAATAATCGCAAAATGTTGTTAACTCTTGTTAACAAGTTAGACATAACATGATCCTCGTTTTTTTTCGCCCCCTTTCCGACCATTTTCAAAAACAATGCAAGCAAAATACAAATTGGAGTTTCTCGCCAGAT
>CAMOHE010042749.1:0-17500 GCA_946598075.1 Artocarpus hirsutus | reverse complement strand
TAATCTTCTTTTTTTTTTTATGATAACAAATACAATTTTTATTATATGTCCAAAATACATTTTTAAACTAATAATTATCGTGACTATCACAAAGCTTACATTTCAAGAAATCAAGTGAAGGCAGTTCAAGAAAGCTTGTGGAAGCAGAGGTTTGAAAGGAACTCATGTGGACTTGAAGATTACAAGATTTTATTTAGATTCTATAGTCCAAAAGTGCAAGTAAGCAGTTCTCAAATTGAATGATCAAAAGAAAGCTTAAGAGCACATACTCACATTGCATTCATCTTGCATATTTGCATTTGATATTGTTTGAATTCGAATTGCATGTAAAAACATGACTTAAACTGTATTAGAAGTGTTTAAACAAGATTCTATAGAACAAATTTCAAAATAGGTCTCATAGGCAAAATTGGCCTAAGGCAGATCAGCTTGCTAACCAAGTATGGTTGGCATGTCGAAAGCCTTGCTTCGGCCTACCAATCTAGGGGTCTTAAATCCCTATTTTGTAGAGGCTTTAGCGGCTTGTCGAAGGCTATCTTTGGCCTATCAACGTTTCAAAGATTGGCCTACCAAACACCCTACTTCGGCCTGTCGATCTGAGAGTTTTCAAAACCCATCCTGCAAGGTTCAATCAGCCTACTGAGGGTTTGGCTTTGGCCTACTGATGGTTCAAAGTTTAGCCTACCAAACTGTGAATCAGCTAGCCGATCTAGTGACCATTGAGAACTTTATTTTTAATGCCTCAAACTTTGGCCTTCCAATCTTTTGATCGGCCTACCGAGCTGTATGTAACGACTAGCTTTCTAACCATTAGAGCTCTAATTGCAATGGCTATTTTGACTAAAAACTGATATTTTTAGATGTTTCTAAGCACTAAGGAGCTATAAAAGCCCATCTATTCAATGTGCATTAACGATGAAGGAATAGAAGTGAAATTTGACATCATTCTACATTGTTCTTCTTAAGCGTTCATTTCACACACATTCTCTTGAGCCAAAATTGTTTCACACTCTTATTGAGCATTACTCACACCTCCAAATGCATACCAAATTTGTATTATATCACTTTGGTTTTGGAGTGTATATTTTGTGAGTGTACCAAAGTTACAACCACCTTATCTACATAGTTGGGTTTCCAAAGCCTTGTAAATTTGGGGAATTCTTGGTTAGACAATCTCCGGAAAAATTGTCACCTTGCAAGAAGGTGTGGTAAGCCTCAGGTTGAGCAAGTCACCGGTTGTATAAAGGAGTGATCGTGTTGAAAAGATGGTCAAATAGTGCAAGAGGTCAAGTAAAGGAGTTTAACTTGGTGACAATGGATGTAGGCATATTTGCTGAACCACTATAAATAATGTTTGCATTTCTTCTCCTTAGGCTTTACTTAATTGCAATTTAATTGTTGTTTGGTTATGCTTATATTACCTCATTCTCATATTTACTTTTTAAGCATTTTACTTTGGAAAATTTTCAATAATCGTAAAAGTTTTTTGAAAACCCAATTCACCCCCGCTTGGGTAGTTTTTCTTGGGCTAACAATTAGTATCGAGCCAGAAGCTCATTTTATAATTTTTCAAAAAGATTTTACAATCTTGAGCATGGCTACCCAAGGAGTAAAAGGTCAATCCACAAATGGACCTCCGTTTTTCAATGGCATCGACTACAATTATTGGAAAATGAGAATGTTTATTTATTTACAATTGGTTGATTTTGATCTTTGGGATGTTGTTGAAAGTGGTCCTTTTCAACCTATGTAAGAGGTAGAAAAAGGTCTAGTCCCTAAAGAACGTAAAGAGTATACTGATGAGGGTAAAAGGAGAATTTCTTTAAATGCTAAAGTAGTAAATACTTTATATTGTGCTCTTGATATGAATACAGCATAAGAAATTTGGCACACTTTTGAAGTGGTTCATGAAGGAACGAACCAAGTCAAGAAGACTAAAATTAATTTTCTTCTTCATGATTATGAAATGTTTAAAATGAAGGATCGTGAATCTATTACCGATATATATACTCGTTTTACCAATATCGTTAGTGATTTGAAATCCCTTGGTAGGAACTTCATTACTAGCGTATTGGTAAGAAAACTAGTACAATTACTACCACCTTCTTGGCATGTGAAGAGGACAACACTAGAAGAAGCCAAGGACCTATCAACATTGCCAATTGAAGAATTGATAGGCTCACTCATGACATATGAGATCACAAGGAAACAAAACCAATGGGAAGAAGAGGATGACAAAAGAAAGAAAGGGATCGCACTAAAAGCCTCCTTCACCGACAATGATGATGAAGAAGAAAAGGAAGATAGCCTTAATTCAAAGGACCTTAAAGAATTGGCAATGATTGCCAAAAGATAAAAAAAGTTCCACCAAAAGATCAATCGTGGAAAAGGTATAAAAAAAAAGAATGATCGAGGTGAGAAATCTAAAGATGATATTATTTACTTTGATTGTAAGAAAACCAGTCATATAAGATCGGATTGTCCTTTAAGAAAGAAAGTAGGTAAAAAGGAGTCAAAAAAGGCACTACAAGTTACATGGGATGGACTAGAATCAGAGGGCTCTAATGATGATGGACCAAGAGAAGTCGCCAATATGTGTTTCATGGTGACAGATGACGACAATGAGGTAAGTAGTTCTTACTTATATGATAGTGATAATAAAGTAGATATTGAAGAATTGAAAAATGCTTTCAATGATTTGCATAATGATTATGAAAAGTTAGTTCTCAAAAACTCCTCTCTCAAAAAGAAAATTTCAATGCTCTTAAAAGAGATAGAGAGTTTGGATATAAACCACACTTTGATCAAAAGTATTTTAAAAATTACTTTATCAAAGCATCAACAAGTTCAAAATATGTGTGTACATATTGCAACAAAGATGGACATATATCCTTTTCATGTCCAATAAAGAAAAATGCTTATTTTGGAACCAAAGGCAAGTGGGTTCCAAAAGGCAAAAGAACTAACAATGATAGACCCAAGGTCATGTGGGTACCAAAAATCAAAACTTGAATCTTTATTGTAGGTACCAAAGAAGGAGAAAGCAAGACGGTTCCTAGATAGCAGATGTTCAAAACGTATGACAGGGGACTTATCACTATTCCCCAACTTCGTTAAGAAGAAAGGGGGAAATGTTACCTTTGGAGACAATGCAAATGGGAGAATCCTTGGTATAGGAGATATCAGTAAGAATTCCTTTACCTTAACTCAAAATGTATACTTGGTTGATAATTTGAAACACAATTTGCTTAACATTAGTCAATTCTGTAATAAAGGGTATAAGATAATCTTTGAGTCTTCTAGATGTTTTATTGAGAATGTTTGTAATAGTGAAGTGGGGTTCATAGGTGACAATGCTTATAATAGTGAAGTGGTGTTCATAAGTGACCGTCACAACAATGTTTATGCAATTGATATTGAAAAGTATTCAAACCAAAACCAATGTTTTTTTCGCTTTAAATGCGAAATCTTGGCCATGGCATAGAAGACTTGGTCATGAAAGTATGCATTTGATTTTAAAATTTCCCAAAAATGATATTGTTAGAAATTACCAAAACTAAGCTTTGAAAAAGACAAAGTGTGTGATGCATGCCAATTCAAAAAGCAAGTCAAAATTTCCTTTAAATCCATTTCTAAAATTGCTACC
Source organism: Artocarpus hirsutus (assembly GCA_946598075.1). Lineage (NCBI taxonomy): Eukaryota > Viridiplantae > Streptophyta > Magnoliopsida > Rosales > Moraceae > Artocarpus > Artocarpus hirsutus. The sequence continues at coordinate 13,854 of CAMOHE010042749.1, read as the reverse complement.
ACTAGACCTTTGTAACTCTTGCACATTGATCTTGTTTGCCCTTCTAGGACCACAAGTCTAGGTGGTAAAAGATCTGCTTTTCATATTTTTGCAAAAAAGTTCAAAATGAACAAGGCTACATGATCACCTCCATTAGAAGTGATTATGGAGGTGAGTTCGATAGTGATGCCTTTGAGTTCTTTTGCAATGAGAAAGGCTATGAACATAATTTTTTGGCACGTAGAACACCACAACAAAATGGAGTTGTTGAAAGGAAAAATAGAGTTTTGCAAGAAAAGGCTAGGACTGTGCTTAACAAAAATGGTTTACCAAAATATTTGTGGGCCAAGGCTATTAATGCTTCTTACTATGTGATTAATAGAGTTCTTATTAGACCAAAAATGAACAAAACTCCATATGAGCTTTGGAAGGGTAAAAAACCCAATATCGTCTATTTCAAGGTTTTTGGTTGTAAATGCTTTATTTTAAACACCAAAGACAATTTAGGAAAATTTGATTCAAAATCCAATGTTGGTATCTTTCTTGGTTACTCTACCTTTAGCAAAGATTGTAAATTATTCAACAAAAGAACTCTTGTTGTTGAAGAATCCATGCATGTTGTTTTTGATGAAACTAATGCTTCTATGGAAAGAATGAGGATCTAGGTTTGGAGAATCAAATGAAGAATCTAGAGATCAAAAACAATGCAAAGGATGCAAAGAAAGAATCCATTCAAGCTTCACCAAAGAATGAGGAACAACTAGAAGAAACTCCTAAAGAAGATGGTACTTCACAATCACTACCAAAGGATTGGAGGTATCACCCTCAAACGGACATTATTGCTCATGATAGTCCAATTCATGGGGTGAGAAATAGAGCATCTTTCAAAAATATTTATAATAATTTAGCTTTTCTTTCTCAAATTGAACAAAAAAATTTTAAAGAAGTAAAAAATGATGAGTTTTGGATCTTGGCAATGCAAGAAGAGCTAAATCAATTTGAAAGAAATGATGTGTGGGAACTTATTCCTAAGCCTAGCTCTCAATCCACAATTGGTACTAAATGGGTATTTATAAATAAAAGAGATGAGCAAGTTATTATTGTAAGAAACAAGGCTAGACTAGTGGCCCCAAGGTTTCAATCAACAAGAAGGAATTGATTTTGAAGAAACTTTTGCACAAGTTGCTTGTCTAGAGTCCATTAGAATGTTACTTGCTTTTTCATGCTATAAGAGATTTACTCTTTATCAATTGGATGTCAAAAGTGCATTCTTCAATGGATACATTTTAGAAGAAGTCTATGTAGCACAACCACCTGGTTTTGAAAATCATAAGTATCCAGATCATGTTTTCAAGCTAAAGAAAGCTTTGTATGGTTTAAAGCAAGCTCCTAGAGCTTGGTATGATAGACTAAGTAAATTTGTTATTAAAAATGGTTTTTGTGTTGGAAAAGCGGATGCAACTCTTTTTACAAAAATCAAGGGTGATGATTGAATTTTTGTTTAAATTTATGTTGATGCATGCATAGTGAATTTGAGATGAATATGATGGGAGAATTAAACTTCTTCCTTGGACTTCAAATCAAGCAAAAAAAGGAAGGAATTTTCTTAAATCAAGCCAAGTATGTAAAGGATCTACTCAAATGATTCGAAATGGATGATCTTAAGCCAATGCCAACTCTTATGAGCTCTTCAATCAAGCATGATAAAGATGAAGATGGCAAGGCAGTGGAAATCACAAAATATAGAGGTATGATTGGATTTTTGCTATACTTAATTGCTAGTAGACCCGACATTATGTTTAGTGTAGGGCATTGTGCAAGATTTCAATCAAATCCAAAGGAATCTCAGTTTAGTGTCGTTAAATGCATTTTTAGATATTTGAGTGGTACTAAGAACCTAGGATTATGGTTTCCTAAAGGCACACACATAGACTTGTTAAGCTATTCTGATGCTGATTGGGTCGGTTGCACAATTGATAGATAAAGCACAAGTGGAACTTGTCACTTTTTAGGTTTTACATTAGTTTCATGGTTTAACAAGAAACAAGCCATGGTGGCACTTTCTATCGTGGAAGCAGAACACATATCAGTAGCTAGTTGTTATGCACAAGTCCTTTGGATGAGCAAGCTCTAAAGGATTTAGGTCTAAGCTATGATCATGTTCCAATTTTATGTGACAATACTAGTGCAATCAATTTGTCAAAGAATCCAATTTTGCACTGACACACTAAGCATATAGAGATTAGACATCATTTCTTGTGTGATCATGTTCAAAGAGGGGATATCACATTGGAGTTCACTAGCACAAATGATCAACTAGTAGATATCTTCACCAAACCTCTTGCATTAGATCGCTTTTCATAATTTAGAAGAGGACTTGGTATGATTGATCCTTTAGAATTGCATTTGCTTGATCATTGATGTACTCGTTGCTTATCTTAATGAAGTCTATGCTTGATTTAGTGGTTCTTGTGTTTTTATGTTTAATTTTTGCTTAGACATGTTTTTATAATAATTTAAAATGTGATTCTGTTTTAAAATTGGGAAAAACAGTGTTTTTTACATTTTTCTGGTGGTTGCTTGACTGTAGCAATCGGCCTACTGACCATTTAGGATCAGCCTACTGATTCTTATGAATTCGGCCTGCTAATGATTTTCATCAGCCTGATGAGATGGAAAAGTTCGGCTTGTCAATTTCTCGAGGTTTGTATAAACCCAAACTTGAGCAAACCCCTATTTCATTTAGATTTTCTCACTCCAAACTACCGTCTTTCCTCCTACATTGTGTGAATCTCATTACCCAGGCCTCAATCTATGTTTTTCTTGTGATTTCAAGTGATTTGTGTGAGTTTTCATCACTTTCCCTCACCTTTCTACACTTTCTTTAAGTTTTCTCAATCTTCTCTCAATTCTCTTTCTCTTCTTCCCAAACCAGTGACCTTTCCATTGTTTTGTGTTCTATCTTCTACATTCATTAATGGCGTCACTCGACCATTCAAGCGCATGAAATCCATCGCCATCAAGAGTGTCAACAATGAGGTAACCTTAAAAGAGTTTTCAAACGAAAAATATGTCAAGTTTTTCCCCACTAGAAAAATCATTGATGGGAAGTTTGTCATGTTTAGTGATTTTGCTAGTTTTGGTATTGAAATCCTATTTGATAGGCTTAGATGGAAGAATATCATGACCATGAAAGAGGATACTTACCCTAGGCTTGTTAAAGGTTTTTATGCCAACCTTAAAGCCTCATCGACCCATTAGAGATTGAAGTGACTTTGAAGCATAGAACCATTGAGTTAACACCATCTATATTAGGAGAAATACTTGATATGCCATTAGAAGGTAGGGATATACACAGGGTTAAGGCATGGATTTTCGACAACGAAACTATGGCCAAGGAAATTTTTGAGAATGATGATGGTGCATTGCCTAGAAAGTTAAATGCCACCTCTCTGCCCCGTAGGAGTGAACTTCTCCATAGGCTCATAACCACCAACATATTGCCTAGAGCTCGGCATAAGGATGAAGTTCACCTCATTGACCTCCACCTTATTTATAGCCTTCTAACTGGTACCAAGATAAATTTGCCTTTTTTGTTGATGAGACGGATGATTGAAGCAGACAAAGGGAAAAAAAAGCATAGGACTACCATATGGTATGCTCCTCACAAAATCTTTCATTCTTTTAATGTACGCACTGCCGATGAGACAGACGTAGCCCACTACAAACCTTATCATGCTTTCGGTGCACTAACCGTAAGCAAAATGGGATTCAAAGAAGTGCATGGGCAATGGGTGCCTACCGGTGGGCTAGCCGCTCCTTAAGGTGTTCAAGAAGAAGAAGAAGAAGAGATGGCCAACATTGAAGCTCAAGGCAGTGATGATGAAGATGAAGAGCCCATTACTCTTCAAAGGCTTTATTCACAACAACAACTTCTCTTTGAACAACAACAAAAGATGGGGGTCGATATTGCAAATTTGCAAGCCGGTCAACAAGAAATTCTCAACCTTTTTTAACAAATGCACTGTGGCGGAGGATCATGGAGCCAACCATAAATTCCTCATCATGTTTTCTTCGTTCATTTATTCTCTTTTGGTTTGACTTTGCGACTTTATGCACTTTGTTTGTGGATTATGACAATTTAAACATTTCAATGACTAATTTGGTATTTTCTTTTGGCATATTAATGCTCTATTTGTTTACTTTTTACTGATGTCAAAAAGGAGGAGAATGTGCATATTTTTTATTATGGAGTAATAAGGATGGTGGTTCTTGATGCTTTTAATGATTTAGATGATTTTAACGATTTACATAAAGTTGGTATCTTCATTTGGGGTTTGTTTGATGTTTGTGGAGATATATGGTTGATGGTACTTGTGATATTAATACTGGAGTTTGTTTGATGCATGCAGAGATATAAGGATGGTGGTTCTTTGTGAAAATTTTTATCTGTGGAAATTTTTTTCTCTGCATTCTTGATATCTTATTTATTGCATTTTTTGCTTTGATTTTTTATCTATTGGTATCTTAGCAATTGCAATGAAAATTGATGTTTAAAGGAAAGCATATTTTTCAAGGGGAGCTCTTTCAATTTTATCTTAAAATCATGTTTTTAGAAAGTGGAGAATATCACCTTAAGGGGAAGCTTCTCCAAAAATGTTTTCAAATTGTCATATTTTGAAAAACATGCACATATTAAGGGGGAGCAATGGAAATTTTTCAAAGACAACCAAAAATTGTTTTGTCATCATCAAAAAGGGGGAGATTGTTGGCTCCAAGGTTTCACAAAGCTATTTTAATATTTATTTTTTGATGATAACAAATACAATTTTTATCATATATGAAAAATACATTTTTAAACTAATAATTATCTTGAGTATCACAAAGCTTACATTTTAGGAAATCAAGTGAACGCAGTTCAAGAAAGCTTGTGGAAGTAGAGGTTTGAAAAGAACTCACATGGACTTGAAGATTACAAGTTTTTATTAGATTCTATAGTCCAAAAGTGTAAGTGAGCAATTCTCAAATTGAATGATCAAAAGAAAGCTCAAGAGCACACACCACATTGCATTCATCATGCGTATTTACATTTGATATTGTTTGAATTTGAATTGCATGTGAAAATATGACTTAAACTGTAATAGAAGTGTTTAAACAAGATTTTATAAAACAAGTTTTAAAACAGGTCTCACGAGCAAAATTGGCCTAAGGCAAATCAGCCTGCGACCAACTCTGGTCGGCCTACCAAACTTGATCAGCCTACCGAAAGCCCTACTTCGGCCTACCGATCTGGGGATTTTAAACCCCTGTTCTGCAAAGGCTTTGGCGACCTATCAAAGGCTATCTTGTGCCTGCCGGAGTTTCAAAGATCGGCCTGCCAAACACCCTGCTTCAGCTTGGCAATCTAAGAGTTTTCAAAACCCATCCGGTAGAGGTTCAATTGGTTTGCCAAGGGTTTGGCTTCGGCCTACCAATGGTTCAAAGTTTGGCCTGCCGAATTGTGAACCGACCTGCCGATCTAGTGATCATTGAGAACTTGATTTTTAACGCCTCAAACTTTGGCCTTCTGATATTTTGATCGGCTTATCAAACTGTGTGTAACAGCTAGTTTTCTGACCGTTAGAGCTCTAATTACAATAGCTATTTTGACTAAAAATTGATATTTTCAAATGTTTCCAAGTACTAATGGGCTATAAATACCCATCTATTCAACGTGCAATAAATGATAAAGGAACACAAGTAAAATTTGACATCATCTACATTGTTCTTCTCAACCATTCATTTCACATACATTCTCTTGAGCTAAAATTGTTTCATACTCTTATTGAGAATTACTCACACCTCCAAACACATACCAAATTTGTATTATATCTCTTTTGTTTTGGAGTGTATATTTTGTGAGTGTACCAAAGTTACAACCACATTATCTACGTAGTTGGGTTTCCAAAACCTTATAAATTTGGGGAATCCTTGGTTACACAATCTCTCAAAAAATTGTTACTTTGTAAGAAGGTGTGGTGAGCCTCGGGTTGAGCAAGTCACCAATTGTATAAAGGAGTGATCATGCTGAAAAGACGGTCAAATAGTGCAAGAGGTCAAGCAAAGGAGTTTAGCTTGGCGACAGTGGACGTAGGTATATTTGCCGAACCACTATAAATAGTGTTTGTATTTCTTCTCCTTACTCTTTACTTAATCGCTATTTAATTGTTGTTTGGTTGTGCTTATATTACCCCGTTCTCATATTACTTCTTAAGCATTTTACTTTAGAAAATTTCCAATAACTGTAAAAGTTTTTCGAAAACCTAATTCATCTCTCTCTTGGGTAGTTATTCTTGGGTTCAAAAACCCCTACTTAGGGGCATTATATAGACATGTATTATAAGGAGAGCTTTAAACATCAACTAATTAACAAGATTGTCTTCTCCTTGAAAGGCTAAATAAAGGATTGGTTTTGTCCTTCTTGGCATGATCTTTACCTCTAAATTTTTTCATTTGGATTTTTATAACTCTAATCATAGAGCGCATAATCTTATTTTAGATTGGAGTTTGAAGCCTCGTTACAAATATTAAAAACTACAAAAAGAGGAGGTGATTTAGTTATCATACATTGAATTAAAAAAAAGAAAAAAGAAAACTGACACGCATCAAGGGATGGATTCAAGATGAAAAAACGACTTTGGCGCATTTATGTACCTTCATTATTAAGATTAACAATAACAATAATTTATACGTATTAAACACACATACATGTATATATATATTTATATATACGTTTGTTTGTGTATATATGTATATGAAGGATTGATATGTTGCTTAGACAGATCTAAAAATAGATGAATTAAAGGGAAAAATAAAGCAATAAAGCCTCATGTTGCACACTTCAATTTAGGGTTGCATAAAAACTGCCTGCACCTGCCGGCCTTACCACACCGCATCGAACCGCCCAAAAAAGCAGGGTCCATGCCATCAACTCGCTCACCTGCTCGGTTTTGGTCCCCCTCCTTAATTTCCTCTCTGCTTCCCGTCCCGTCTGTTAGCATCCTCTCTTCCGTTCTTCGCCTCTCACCCACTCTCCTCCGTACGCCTCTCTGCTAGACTGCATTCTTCAGTGCTTTTGAAAGTTCAAGAAGAAGAAGGAAGAAGAAGAGAGACAAAGTAGAGAGAGAGAGGACACAGCCATTTCCTTCGAAAAAGCAGAGGCCTTCACGCATTAAGCTCTGCTTTGTTTTTTATTCCTTTTGATAAATAATATCACAGGTTTTTTGGCCTAATCTCCTAACATTGTTCTTTTCTTTTCAAATCTTCTATGTGTTTTCATGTTCTTTGTTCTAAATTGAGTTTGCATTTTGCATTTGGTGGGAGAATTTTGTTTTTTCGTGTATTGAGTTTCGAGAAAGCTTCATTTTGAAACAAATAGAAGCAAATCCAGTTCAAAAAAGTTTTCTTTTTTGAGTCATTGTCAACGGAATTTGATTTGGAATTTATGGATTTTGGTAAATTTTACCTCAAATATGATTGGATTCTATTGTAATGTGCGAAGGCACAGAAGTGTTTCCTTTTTTTCTTCAATTTATTTTTTGGATTTTCTAATTGTGGGGATTTTTGTAATATGTGGTTTGTATTTTTGTTGTACAGGCTAAGTTTTAGGAAGGAAAAGCCAAAAAGGCCGAAGAAAACAAGGGAAATTCGAGAGAGTCTTGCAAGATGATTTGTCTCATTCAACGCTCTAAATCTTAATGATTAGGGAGGGGTACACAATAGAACGTAAGTCTTGCTTTGGAGGTGGGGTTTAGAAGAAGAATAAGTAAGGTCGAGATATGAATGCTTTGGTTGGAATTTTGTGAAATGCTTAACTTTTGTCACGTTGTTTCAAAAATATGTGAATGTGATCAATAATTGAACTTATTTTTTTTATCAAAATATTGAACTTGTGAAATATGCGATTGTCCGTTTGTGATGTTGTGTTTGAACTCAAATGAAATAAGTATAAACTATAAAGTATAAACTGCCTTGCATCCATGTAATATGTATGAATTTGTCTTATTTTATTTATTGATATGCATTAGGTTAAAAATGGACCTTAGTTTAGTGATTGAACTTATTTTTTTTTTCAACATATTGAACTTAGTGATTTTCCTTAGTTTTGTTTAGTAAAAAGCCCAAAAAAATTACATTGGGCTATAATATAGGCCTAAACCGATGAAACCCGCGTGCACCACCTAAAATCGAACCGAAACCACCCACATTTTCATGAGCGATCTACAGGTTGCTTAACTGCCAACCCGCCATTGAAGAAAACCAAACCAAAATCACTCGAAACGGCCAACCCGCCCATCTGTTTTCCCCTACATCAATTTGGTTCCTCATGGTTGGGGATGCTTCGTTCTTCCATGGATTGAAGCCCTTGCCGGAAGACATGTTATGTTGGAGAAGCTCATGCTCAAGTTTATGGTCGTCTCTGATAAGAGCGTTGAGATTCTCTCTCGATCCTTTTCTAACTTCAAATCGTTGGTCCCTGTTAGTTGTGAAGGTTTCACCACTGATGGACTCGCTGCTGCAGCTGCCAGATGCAAGTTGTTGGAGATTTGTTTGCTTCTTTGTTTTATTAATTTTGTGGGTTTCAATTGAAGATAGTGATTATGGAAGAAATGATTTTGGTTAGGCTGTTTGATGCTTTGAAGTTATTTTTAACTTATGGGTTATGTTTGAATTTTGATTTAAATTGATTGTTTTATAGTTCGTAATTATGAATTTCCTGTTTTGTACCTCCTCACCAATGTGAAATTTCATATATTTTTCTCTTCTTTGATCTTGTTATTTTGGTTTTTTACTAATTGGGTTTTGTGGGTATCAATCGGAAATAATGATTATGGAAGAAAGCTATTTCATTCGACGGAAGTATGGAATGTGATTTGGGGATAGTAGGATCTGTTTGATATCGTGAATTGAATTTTAAAATTTCATATCTTTTTCTCTTCTTTGATCTAGGTATTTTGGTTTTTCAATGATTGGGTTTTGTGGGTATCAACTGGAAATAGTGATTATGGAAGAAAGCTATTTCATTCTACCATATAAGTATGAAATGGGCAAGTTGTGATTTGGGGATAGTAGGATTTGTTTGATATTGTGAATTGAACTAGTTATTCTTGCTTCTTTTTTTTTTTTTTTTTTCAAATTTTAAGTTTTTTTCTCAAAATTCAGTCAATAATGTGAAAGGGTAATTTTGTCTTCTCATGTCCCAAAAAGTGCTCCAAGGTATTAAAAAAAAGTTTCTAAAAAGATCGAGGTATAGGCATGAAATTTTCCAAAGCAGAAGATACTAAACTTATATTTCGATATAACACAGGTTATTAACATGAAATTTTTCCTATAATGTAATATATAGGTGGATACATAAATATATGGAGAAAAATAAAAAGTATCCTTTGTGTTTTAGCTAAATGCAACAATTCTCTTTGGGTTTTTTAAAACTTAAAAAGTATTTGTTTGTGTTTTTCAAACCATCCATCCTTTTAATGTTTTTGTTTAATTTTTTTAAATGACAAAACCGTTCTTGATGTATAAACACAATCTAATATATGTATTGAGTCATGTTAGCTTCTAAACCCTCCTTTTGGTTTCACCATCAACATGAATGAAATTTTAAATGCCGTTTGAATTTGTTTTTTAGAATATAAGTTTTTTTTTACATTGTTTGGCTATTGATTCTAACTAACAAATAGTAAAAAGCTCTCATATATTATAGTGAAAGCAAAAAAGTTGCTACAATATAAAGTTTTTATATGTTACAGTATTTTTAACCAAAATTGATTGTAATATTTGGTTCTCACCATGCTTCCCAAACACTTTTCATTTGAAGAAAAAGTGAAACCTTTTAAAAAAAGAATGAAGATTTAGCATAACCTAACATATATTTTGGATTGTGTTTGTGCTTTAAGGATATTTGGTCATTTTAAAAAAATTAAATAAGAAACGTTAAAAGGGATGGTTTTTCGATGGTTTGAAAAACATAAGGGATACTTATTGAATTTTAAGAAATTCAAAGACAAATGTTGTATTTAGGTAAAAATACAAAGAATATATATTTTTTTATTTTCTCAAATATATGTTCCCATCAAAATGTGTATTTTGACATATTATTATGCATGTATAAGATGTTAGCGAGGCAAGAAAAAAATAGAAAAGAGAGAAGAAACAAAAATAAAGGATCAAATGATGCAAATAAAGAAAAAAGAGAAATGACAAAAAAAAAAAAAGGTAAAAACCTTTAAAAACTTCAGGGAAAAAAAAAAAAAAGAAGAAGAGGAAGCAACATGTAAAACTAAGGTTGTGTTTAGTTGGAGGGAAAGGAATGGAAAAGAAAGAAATGAAGTTTCATTCTGATATTTGGTTGGTTTTTGAAAAATAAATAGTCATTCAAAATGGAATAACTTTTTCATCAAATGAGTAAATCATTATTCTTTCTTCACATAAAAAGAATAATCATTCCAAGCTGTTTTCTTCTTGTTTTCCATAATTACCTTTGAATATGATATTGTTACTATTATAATTATATTAATAATTACAATATAATTAATATAATATTATAATATATATTATATATTATATTGTAATTATATATAATAATATAATATAACAATATAATATAATGAAGTTGTAATATTTTAATAAATAATATTATAATTATATTAATTATACAATATTATTTTATTATATAATATTATATATTATGACCGTAACATATAATATCATTAATAGAATTATGACATTATATTAATAATATAATTACTAATATGATATTATAATTCCAATATTGTTATCTATCATTTTTATTATATACTATAATTACATGACATATTGTATAATTATAATTACAATTATATTTATAATATAATATATATAATATATCATTATATTAGTATAATATAATCAATTTATAATATAGTATTTAGATTATAATTGAATAATATTATTTTTATGTGACAATAAATTTTATATTTTATATATTATAGCCATAAAAATATAATTATTAAGATAATTATAATATTATAATTACATTTTATAATATTCTATATATTAACCATTATCATAATATTATTATATTGTATATCATAATTATATAATAATATATTATATAATTATAGTTGTGTTATATTATATTATATCATATTATATTATATATACTATATTAATTATATTAATGTATAAAATATTAATGTCGGGTAATTTTGTTAACATAAAAATATTCATATTCCATTCCACAGTATTCATAAAATTAGAAACAAATAAATAAATCAATTTTTTTCTTTTCTGTTCCATTATCATTGCCATTATAATTTTTTTATTTCCATTATCATTCCAACACTGCAACTAAACGCACCCGTAGTGAAGAGGATCCAAAACATGTTATACAGATAAGAATAAAAGAGAAAAAAAGAAAAAAAAAATAAAGATAATAAAAAACTACAAAGGCGTCGTCGTGCTTCAACGGAAACGGTCGGTTTAGTTAAAAACCAATGAGCATCACATAATGACGAATTATGTATGAAATGTATGACCAGGAGCTTTATTAAACGTAAAAAGGAAAATAATAATAATAAAAGTAACGTGCATCATGATTGTACGTTACACATGACCTAAATTAATTATTGTATTGCAATACAACTTAGTAGTCATATAGAGATAATAGCTAATAAATATAATGCAATACAATACATTAATATACAAATAAATAAGTTAATAGATAATGCGATAATAAAAAAAATTAAAAAAATCAAGTATCAACAAAACATGTCTTAAAGTACATTAAATAAGGTTCCCTAAAAAATTCACATAAATTATAAGGATAAAAGAAAATGAAAATTGAGAGATGCGCATCTGAGGTTATATAAAGAAAGAAGGGAAAAAATTAAAAGAAAAAAAAAATAAGATGAACGAAAGAAAAGTAAATAAAAGAAGAGATCTAAGAGAAAGAGTGAGTTGCACTTGGTACACATTGGAAGCACACCGAAACATGCCTCCCATTTTTTTGGGTGTTTGGCAAAGTGGTGGGAACTGCGGTTCCCACCACAAAATCAGTTATAAATAGTATAAAGCTCTCACATGCTACAGTAACAATAAAAAAATTTGCTACAATGTAAAGCTCTCACATGCTACAGTAAAAGTGGTTCTCACCATTGGTTCTTACCACCTTCCAAACACCCCTTTTATATGGATAAGATAAGAAATAGATATAAAAATCTATTAGTTATAATAGATCAAGAGGAATCCCTTTATTCATTTTTGTACTTCAACCAAAGCTTCTAATAATGTCAATAAATCAATTCTTTTTTTAATTCAAATACAATGGCTAAGATTTTCTGTCACGCCCCGGGGTACGGGAGGTGACGTGGTGGTTTAATTAAATTAATTAAGTAAAGATTTGGTTAAAAATAGGGTTTTAGAATGAAATTTATAAATAAAAAGGTGATAATTTTAAAATCGTTTGAATAGAAAAGTTAAAGAAATAAAATGAATCATCGTAATAATTAAACAAATAGAAATAACATTAAAATAATTAAATATGGGGTGGAACGCGTATGAGTCCAACTAGCCCACATATTGTGCACACACAGATAGTACTGACAATATTATGATACAACCACAGTCCAGGATAAAAGAAAAGTTAAAGTCTTACATGCCTTGAATGGTAATTTAACCTACCAAATACTTCTACTGTTCGTAAGTCCGGTCGGCGGACTCTTCTCCAATCCTATGCTGATATCCACCTAGGGTTAAGATTTTAAAACAGATAAAATGTGAGCGAAAGGCTCAGTAGGACTATATTTGAAAATTATTCAACTTTGAAAGAAATTGCATAAGTCAAATAAACATATAAAAATGAACTAGAACAATCAACGAATAAATAATTAAATGTAAAATTAAATAGAATATAATCTTCCCAAAATAATTCAAATAAATCAATCAAAGAGTACCATTTTTCCTTTCCTAGGCAAACCATACATGACTCACCACCGTAGTGGCCCAGTTGGGTTTCAGGACCTGCCCTCAAGGTTGTTCACTACACAACCCGATCTTTGAGATGGCATCATGCCCTCAAATATATATATACATATATATATCTCTCTGATTCATGAAATCGTTTCTTTATTAGACGTAATCATTTATATTCATTATGAAGTTCACTATGAACATTTCTCAATCAATCGTTTGTAAAGATATTCAGATAAAATCATTTCCCAATCTGTCAATGAAAACATTTGATAAAAATCCGTTTTTGGCCTAAATCATTTTGAAATAGGGCTACCAAAGAAAAGGGGTAGAAGTCCTACCTCAATACTCGTACTGGTGTCTCACACCGTAATCCCGGTCCGCTATACGTTAGCTTCGTGGATCCACGCACAAATCCTAAATGCATAGTAACTTAGCTCATTAGCATCTAACCCGAGGTATCCTATGATACTAAATCATCTCATGGTGTCCTAGTGTGCCATTTAGGTTTATAAAATCATTGTACAAAGTTGAAATTTGAAGCAGGGTTCAAAACAGTTTAAAACGGGTGAAAATCACAAAATTTCTCCTGGCTCGGTCGGCCTGCCGGTTCCCCTGCTTCGGCCTGCCGGACTGCACAGTTCGGCCTGCCGGAGGAACAGGTTCGGTCGGCCGAACATCTCCAGGTTCGGCCTGCCGGTCGGATGAATCTGGCCTGCCGAACACGAAGTTTGACCTGCCGATCTGGAAAAATTTCAAAAATTTCCACGCACGGGTCTCGGCATTCCTGAATTCAAATCTTCAAATCTAACCTGTTTTCTCAATTCTCAGGCATGGATAATCATCATAAACAATAGAAAATCATAATAGAACACTTTTGAATGA
>CAMOHE010042748.1:1891-12202 GCA_946598075.1 Artocarpus hirsutus | reverse complement strand
TACACGCCACCAGTAAGTTCCCCCTTCCTCTCTCTCTCCTCTTCCCCCTCGCCCCACCCACCCCCACCGCTCCCCTACCCCCCTCGCCCCCCCTTAGCCCCCCACCCTCCCAGCCCACCAACCCCCACCACCCTCGCCCCCACCTGCCTAGCCCACCCTCACCCTACCCATCCCCACCCCCCTCGCCCCACCCACCCCTACCGCCCCTTGATCCCACCCCCTAGCCCCCCCACCCCCCTCACCCCCCCTTGCCCCACCCACCACCACCCCCACCCCTTGCCCCCACCCCCTTAACCTCATCACCCCCCTCTCCCCCACCCCCCTCGACCCACCCACCTCCACTGCCCCCCCTCGCCCCTCCTTGCCCCTCCTTGCCCCCACTCCCAAAATTGTGAAGTTGTGAATATGTCAAGATTTGATTACATAAAATTATGTCAATATATGAAATTGTGAATATGTGAAGATGAAAAGTACTTGTGCAATTTGTGGTGAATATGTCAATATGTGTAATATGTGAAAATGTGTAATTGAAATTGTAACTTTATGAATATTTGTAATATGTGAGGTTATGTAAATATGTGTAACATGTGAAATTATGTGAATATGTGCAATTTGTGAAATTATATATGTAATTGAAATTGTTAACTTGTGAATATGTGTAATATGTGATATTATATGAATATGTGAAATTGTATAAAAATTTATTATCCCTTTATCAGTATGTGAAGATGTGTAGTTTGTGATTTAATATTAGTATGTATGTGTTAGTTTTTGAATACTTTGCACAGATACAATGTCTAGTGAGATCGATAGTGACCAATACGAGGAGGAGTACGAAGACTGCACTCCATCTTCATCGCAATATACTAAGGGAAACCAACGCAATAAGCCATGAAGGCGAACCGAATTTGATTCGAAAGTAGACTTTGAGTGAAGGGCTACATTAATGAAAAAAATTCATCGGATGAGAAAGAAAGGTTTAAGAATTGAAGTGACTTTTGATTCAAAAGGCCAACCAAAAGGCGCACCCGGCCATGAATTAAGCAGTTGGATTGGAGTCCTCAATCGAGAACAAGTTCTAATATGGACAAAAGATTGGAGGTCTAAGGATTTAGATAAAGTAAAAGATGTGATTTAGAGAGAGATATACGAAGCTCTCACAGTCGAGGATTGGTATAGGAAAATGGCTTTGAAGGTTTGTGGCGAATTAGCAAAGGGGTTCAAATTCGACCTCTACGTTACCTTCGTACAACCATACCTTTCCAGTTTAGAGGAGGATGTAAATGTATATAAATGGCCTTCTACGGTAGTACACTACTACCCCTCCATTAACGATGACGATTGGAAAGCTTTTGTGAGGTATCGACATTCCACCGAATTCCAACTGCTATCATCAAATGCAAGAAAAATAAGAGCAAAAAATGAATGCTGCTCTATGGTTGGCCGAGTCGAATATAGAGAGCTCGAGCAATCCTTGGTATGTTACTATTTTACTCAAATTACATATATAAATTATTCTATCATTATTATGTTACTAACAAAGCGTAACATAGTTTGCAATGACGGGCGTGCTACCAACACGGGAGGAGTTATGGGTAGAATCACGTCAAGGTCCCGATGGCCAGTTTAAAAATCCAAAAGTAACAGAAATTGGGAACTTGATTGTAAGTTTATTGTAATTTACTATGGGTTGATGAAGGATTGGTTGAATAACATGGTTACGTTGTTGTTTTACAAGATGAATACACAACGCAACAAAGTCAAGGGAGCTTCCAATCAGTCGGTAATGATGACATTTTGACAAGGGCACTAGGGAAACTAGAACATTCAGGATGTGTTCATGATCAATCGAAGTATGTGAAGCAATCTCAATACTTTGACCTCTAATCAGGTACTTCAAAATTGAATTCCTAAATGTTAAAGATGTAGATGGAGATTACAGAACTGTGAAGTCTTGTGACCGAGCTCATTTCTCAAGGACGTGCCAAGTATATGGATGATAGCATCTCACAATACAACAGCTTCAAAACTAGTTGTAAGCCTCACAATAATGTAGCAGAAGCTCCAGAAGCTCCAGAAGTCCAATTGTCACCTCCTCATCAATAGCCCGAACAATGTAGGCTCTTCGTTGAGGATAGAGTTAATGGTAAGTGTACACTTGTTGCTCTTGAGAAGGTGTGGATGGAGAGTCTTTCAACTGATACGATTCATGGACGACTATTAGGGGAAGATAATGTGCGTGTTAACATCACTATCATCAGAGTTAGAACAGTTGAATTGCCTATTCCAACACTTAAAGCAACAACTGTGGGTGAAGCAGTAGGAAGTTTCATTGCATGGCCGAAGAGGTTAGTTGAAGTCATCACATTGGCGAAGACGAGTCGAGCACCTAGCCATGTTCCACAAGATTTAAGCGAAAAGAAACAGCAAAAAAAGAAAAGCTCTCCAAAAACAAGAGAATTACAACCTGAGTTAGAACAAGAACAAGTACAAACTGTTGTTAATGAGCAACTGCCTACATTTAACTTCGCTTCAGTACCTCCAGAATTTATGTAGTTGGCTCTATACGCATGTTCTTTCATGCGCGATGGGTCGACGATTCAGTGCCTGATACCAGTAAATGTCACTGGCAATGAATTGCCTATCTATGTGAGGTATGAAGACGTTTATAACTTCATCAACTTTGATAAAATCAGGGTAAACTGTATCCTGGTATACCACAGGTAATAACTCCAGCCTTATTTCAGTATTTTTAAAATATAGGTAGAGTTGTAAGGTGCTTTAAAATAATTGACTGTATTGTTTTTCATTGTAGTTTTTTGGCGAAATTTTGTGATCTTCAAGGCGTGGTGCAAAATTTCAGCTTCATATCTCTGGCCATTGTTTCAAGTACTGCAAGAGACTACAAAGTGATCGTAGAGAGCGCGCCACATCATTCCTCCACCCATTAGCTCAAGCATCGCGGAGGAAATTATTCTTCCTGCCATACAATGTTGGGACTTATTTCGCCATGGGAGGACCAAATATATTGGTTTGACCCCCTTAGACACTCACCACGTGAGGATTTCGTATCAGTCATGAGATTGTAAGTATTAAAGTTCTCTTATAAAATTAATTGTTTTTAGTCCCACATAATTGTATCACCTATTAATTTATTATTTAAACATGACACATTGTTAGGGCGCTTAATGATTTGAAGCTTCAAGCGAGAACCGATGTCACAATTCGACCGAACGGAATGTTATATTCCAAAGTAAGTGTCCAAGACAACAATGAAACGTAAAATGTGGTTTTTTTATTCTATGTTTCATGCGGGATATAATTACAAGTGGTATACAAGCCTTAGGAAAAAAAGATTTTTATATACATATGGATATACATGAAGTTAGATTAAAGTAGGTACAATTTATAAATAGGTATGTGCTCTTTAGATAGATACACATCAAAGTAGATTTACAAATTGCTCAAAATAGCTCAAGTATAAAATGATCTTGTAAATACCTTGTAATTTTTAATATACACCAATTATTGTATGCAATTAAGGCCTTGATGTAATGGACAACACAAGGAATTGGTCATCCCATGGGAAATAGAAATTATTGGAGAATTTTTTTTTGAAAAATACCAATTTTCATGACGATTTTTGATCAAAACCAAGCAAGAGTTTCTACGACGGTTTTTGATCAAAACTATCGTGGAAACATAAGCTTGCACGACGGTTTTTGATCAAAACCGTCGTGGATGCTTGTGTTTCCATGACTGTTTTGATCAAAAACTGTTGTAGAAAAAGAGGTTTCCACGATGGTTTTGATCAAACCGTCATGGAAACACAAGCTTCCACGACAGTTTTGATCAAAATCGTCGTAAAAACCTCATTTTCCACGACGGTTTTTGATCAAAACCGTTGTGAAAAATCACCACATACACACCACTCCCGCGCCAATTCTTCTATTACACGAAGGTAAAAAACTGTTGTAAAAAACTCCATGTTGTTCCACAACACAAGTTTTCACGACAGTTTTTTAACCGTCGTGAAATTTTTCCAAAACCATCGTGAAATTTCTCCACATTTTGTAGTAGTGCATCTTTTTTCCTTCCACAATTCCTCAACTTCTTCTCTTTCCGTCCTTGGTCTTTCTCAGAACAATTTGTCAAATCCTATATGCTCATGGTTGTTCAATTCATATTGACCTCTCGGTAAACCAGTTAGAAGGCCCTGTTCCATCATCTTTAGGCAAGATGACTACCCTGAAATACCTCGATCTCAGCCGTAATGATAAGTTAAATGGCTCCATCCCATAATCCTTTGACATACCTCGATCTGAGCCATAACAAGTTAACGGGCTCCATTCCTTAAATTTTTGGCAACATGAGTTCCCTTTCATAGCTTGATCTTGGTGATAACATGCTTGAAGGTGAGATTCGAAAATCCATTTGGAACATGACTGTGTTACGTATGCTAAGATTAGCTTCAAATAATCTTAGCGGCCATCTTCCTCAAACTAGTTTGCAGAAATTGAAGCAACTGGAAAGATTGGACATTTCTAGAAACTCTTTGGGAGGAGTGATTTCTGAAGCTGGTTTTTCAGGGCTTTCTGAGTTATGTTATTTGGTTTTATTTTTCAACTCGTTAGCTTTGAACATTCATTCTGAATGGATTCCTCCATTTCATCTGCGCTACATATACCTAGCCTTTCGGAAGTTAGGCCTTCCCTTCCCCAAATGGCTTAAAACTCAAAAGAAATATTCCTTTCATGATATTTCCAATTCTGGAATTTCAGATTCTATTCCTGATTGGTTTTGGAACCGTTCTACTGGATCTCAAAGCATGAATCTTTCAAACAACCAAATCATCAGAGAAATTTGGGTTTTTCACCGGGCTTGCACTTAGAATTGCTATATGATACCTTGGACACTGATTTAAGTTTAAGTAAGTTAGAAGGCCTTGTACCATCTTTCTTAATCAAACTGGTTGCAGTAGATCTTTCCCGAAATATATTTTCAAAGCTAAACTTTCCATGTAATATCACTCGACATACGGCCTTGAAATTTCTTGATATTTCATATAATAAATTGTTTGGGGAACTTGGTCACGTGTCAAAAAACTAAGTTCTTTTTTTGACAAAGAATAAGTTACCAGGAAAAATTCCAACCTCTATTGGCTCCTTAACTGAAATTGAGGTGTTGCAATTAAACGATAACGATTTCATTGGGCAATTACCTGCGATAATGAAGAATTTCACGTGGTTGTCAGTTATTGATTTTGGAGGAAATAAGCTACAGGGGCCAATTCCGGCATGGATAGGGAAAAACTTCTATAATCTTGTTATTCTTAACTTGAGATCTAATTACTTCAACGGAAGCATACCTCCATCTCTGTGTCATTTGGAAGTTCTTCAACTACTGGACCTGTCCCTGGATGATATCACTGGAAGCATACCGAAATGTATCGGTAATCTTACAGCAATGTAAAAGGTAGTGGCGTGGTATACGTTTCCGAAGAGTATGAAGACAAGATACAATTGCAACGGAAAGGAAAACTTATGGAGTTCAAAAGTATTCTTAAGCTTGTTTTAAGTATCGATCTATGAAGCAATAAATTGGTGGGAGAAATTCCTACAGAAATCGTAAAACTTGATGGATTGGTTTCTTTGAACTTATCAAGAAACAATTTAAGTGGACAAATCCCTCAAGAGACTGGTCAGTTGAAATCTTTAGATGTTCTTGATTTATCAAGGAACAACCTTCTCGGTCAAATTCCCCACAGCCTCACTCAACTAGATCGTCTAAACACTTTAGACCTGTCAAACAATACTCTGTCCGGAAAAATTCCGACGAGCACTCAACTTCAGAGCTTCCCCAGTACTGCATACACAGGAAATCCTAAACTGTGTGGAGATCCACTCCCAATAAAGTGTCCAAGTGATCAAGAACAAAAAGTTTTCAGAGCTACCGTTCAAGAAGCTGACGGGTATTTAACCCCAAGGATTTTACATTAGTATGGCGCTTGGGTTTGCAGTTGCATTTTGGGGAGTTTGTGGCACATTAATCGTAAACAAGTCTTTCAGATACGCATATTTCAAGCTCTTGAGTGATGTCAGAGACTTTGTTTGGACAAGGACGGAAATATACAAGGCCAAACTACGAAGGATGATTAAGAGCTAAATGGTAAATATTCCTTGCCCTTCTCTTTTTCTCTCAAATGTTTGTGCCAATGATTGCCATATTTATACAGAATTTTCTGCCCTATAAGTAGTGGCTCTGATTTTGTCGTTTTCATGTTAGGTGCAAAAATTTTGCTTAAAGCGTCATTGCTTCCACCCAGGAGAAGAGTCAGTAAGCCTTATGTTGGAGATAGTTTCTCATGTTATTATTATTATTATTATTATTATTATATATGTATATGCTACATTAAAGAGTGTGACTACGGTGATTGTGCACTTGGCCTGTTTTCCTTGACGTGAACAGCATAATTATGTTGTTTTTAGTCGACTACTATTTTCAAGTTGTAGTCTAAATTTATTATAATGAGAGATGTGGCTTACGTTAATTTAGAATTGGCTCTAATTGTTTTCTTTCCATTCCAAGTATAAAAACATAATGAAAAATGCTTTGCGGCATTACTGGTTTTAAACAATATCACTAACAAAAAATAGGTCTCACATGTGTGTCACATACTGTAGGACCCATTTTTTATTAATAAATGAGGGTTAACATCACCTGTGATCTCTAACATAATTGGAAAGAGCATGTATTGGTTGGTCGAAACTGTTTAACAGTATAAAAACTTCTGTCATTTTCAGAAATTATTATAATATTCAAAACATAGTCGTTTCTAAAACGCTCCGCATTAGGGTATTACTTTTAAGGTAAATCATCATAATGCTTAACGCAAGTAACCTTCAGAATTGTACGTGCTTGGTCATTTTCGAAATTTTCCATGATATTCGAAACAGAGTCAGAACATGCAGTCCTAACAATCGTTTGGCCTGCCCTTAATAGTAAGAAATATCTAGCTAATATTAAAATGCTCAAAAATAACATAACAACGACAAGAACATATAACGACAATATTTTAAGAACAACGGTAACCGAAAAAGTAAGAAACGTATAACAGTGACCAAAAAAAAATCAATGACGGTAACAGAAACATTAAAAACAAAATTAATATTGTCGTTTTATACTGAAAACAATTATTTTTTTGATCCACCTTAAAAATTAAAAAAGAAACAAAAAGAGTGGATGCTTGGCATGCATGATTATAATCAACTTTTTGGTTTAAAATATTGTAACATGTGAGCTTTATACTGTAGCAACTTTTTGCTTTTTATTGTAACATTGTAGTATGTGAGAGCTTATATTATAGCAACTTATTTCTTTTTACTTTAATATATGCTACAGTAAAAGGAAAAAAGTTACTGTAGTGTAAAACTCTCAATGTTACAGTGTTTTAAAATACAACCATAGTTCTAACCATACTTATCAAACACTTTGATGAATACTTAGGCATGGTCACAACTTACAACATCCAAAAACATCAATACCTTTAAATTCTTTTAACAAAAATCAAGACAACATCTGTCTGTTCTTCAACATGACCTCCAAAGAGAGATTTGTTTGCAGATTTACTTAGTCTATTGAATCTTCAGATCAGAAAGCTGTAGGTCTGTACAGTGCTAAAATGATTTGGATGCATATTTAAACAATTAACTGAATTAACTTATGTTGTTCAACATACAATTATATGATTCAGATTTGATAGGTAAAAGGTGGAGAATTAACTTATGATTTGGATTTATTTACTTTACAAGTTGTTTTTCTTCTCAATACTAAAAAATCATAATAAGGAAACATTTACAAAGATCATAGCAAATGGTCCTACTTTAAATATCAATCTAAATGGCAATTGCCATATTCAAATATTCATCCATTACATAAACATTTCTTGACCACACAACGCATTTCTTTTATTTTTGGTCAAGTTCTTGCCATATAGATACACAGAAATTATTCAAGAGTAAAAATAAAATCTAAAATTATGGAGCGGTACGTAATAATTAGTTGGTTCTCTGTCTCGGTCCATGAATACCATTCATTCTTTCCTTCGGTGAGTCATTTGAATAAGCAAGGCCAATCTGGAGGACCGAAACCGAGCATTTTCGTAGATTGGTGCTTATCTGACTCTGAACCTCAAATCTAACGTTTTTCTCTTCAACATCGATCTCAATTTCTCCACTCTTGCTGTGGCTATTTTCATCTCTTCTAGCAGCTGGTTCTTCTACTTCTCCAATGAGAAAAGCTGAATCGACTATTTGCTCTAGCCTTTCTGGCAAGGCCATCTTGACAAAGTTATAGAGATTGAAACCATCTTTGAACATTTCATCCGTGGGTCTTCTTCTTGTGAACACCTCCAACACAAGGATCCCGAAGCTATACATATCTCTTTGTCTTGACAGCTCGCCACCCATTGCATACTCTTGAAGAAGTTATGCAAGCAACAAATTTAGTGGTTAACAATGTTCTATACCATTGCATAGAGATTTCAAAGTTAAATGTCTAAAAATTATAGTACTTTAAGTTCTTTTTTTAGGTAGCTTGCTGCTTTTACTCTAATATCCTTTTGTCTACCTCCTATTATTCAATTGTTGCAAAAGAAATTGAGTACAATACTAGAGAGTTATTACCTGGTGGAGCGTAACCAACTGTTCCCTTTATTCTAGTCGTGCTAGATTGACCATCCGAGAAACCAGTAGTGTTTGAGATCAACCTTGCTAATCCGAAATCACTTACATGGGCAATCATTTCATTGTGAAGAAGAATATTGCTAGGTTTCAAGTCGCAATGGATGATAGGTTGGTCACAATCTTCATGAAGATAGTGGAGAGCAGAGGCCACGTCAAGAACAATATTTAGTCTTTGATTAAGGTTCAAACTCCATGGTCTGGTTTCTCCTTTAGTTACAGGCTGCAGCCACTTTTCCAGGCTTCCATTCAACATAAATTCAAAGACTAGAG
The DNA here is from genome assembly GCA_946598075.1 of Artocarpus hirsutus. Classification (NCBI taxonomy): domain Eukaryota; kingdom Viridiplantae; phylum Streptophyta; class Magnoliopsida; order Rosales; family Moraceae; genus Artocarpus; species Artocarpus hirsutus. Next base: position 3,188 of record CAMOHE010042748.1, on the reverse strand, counting down.
CCTTGAATTCGTTGCCACTGTAATCCATGAAAGAGCAACATGTTAAGATCTTTACAGGATTTTGATGTCGGATGTTTCTTAGCGCATTGCATTTAGCAATGAAACTCTTTTGAGCTCCTCTCTGGTGAAGATTGAGAACTTTCACAGCAATTGTATTTTCTTCATTACCAAAATTGCCTTTGTACACAGAGCCGAAACTACCTGTTCCAATCAACGTGCTTGGAGAAAATCCTTTGGTAGCTTGATGAAGCCTCTTGTTTTCAACCTTTGAAAGAAAACCGATGGTTGGTTGTGGAGAAGATAATTTCTGTTGTGATTTTCTCCTCCAATAAAGAATAGATATAGATGAAAACTGTAGGGCAAATGCAGCAACACAAATTATTATAATTATCAATTTGAGACCTATAGTCTTTCCATGTCTAGAATTTTCGATGGGGCATGTTGGAAGCTGCAATGTTTGTACACCGGCACAAAGCTTAGGATTTCCAACCAATGATAACGCACTTGTATTTTGAAAAACTCCTCTCTTTGGCACTTCTCCCTCAAAATCATTGACTGAAAGATTCAAATATTATAAGAAAGAAAGTTTTTCCATGTCTTTTGGAATTTGTCCTCTCAAGTTGTTTCGTGACAGATCTAAATAATGAAGACCCTTTAGAGAAGCCAATTAAGAAGGTAGGCTTCCCAAAAAATGATTCTCTTGTAGGTAAAGGGATTCTAAAGTTTGACATTCTCCAATGGTTTCTGGGATTCCATTGGTTAGATTGTTTTCTAAGAGGTCCAACGCATTGGTATTTATTAGATTTCCCACTTTCATAGGTAGGCTTCCAGACAATGAGTTTCTCGATAGATTGAGCGAGAAAGATAAAGACATAAGCCAAAAAACTTCTTCAGGTATAAATCCACTTAGATTATTTTGTGAGAGGTCAAGGAGTTGTAGGTTTTGGCAGTGTACAATATTTGGAGGAATGATTCCTTCTAACTTGTTTTGTGATAGTTAGAGTTGGAACAATTGACTGAGGTTGCCTACAGAAGAAGGGATGGTTCCTGATAATGAGTTCCATTCCAAATCCAAAATTTTCAAATTTTGTAACTTCCCTAAAGAATTTGGAATGGTACCTGTGAAGAGATTATCTGTCATGCCTAGGACGACTAGGCTGCCTAGATTTTCTAATGTTGCAGGAATATTTCCAAATATTTGATTGACTCCAAGATGAAGATGATTGAGTTGGGTTGACAAATTGGCTATAGAGTTGGGTAAAACACCTCCAAAATTATTGAGACTCAAGTCCAACAT
>CAMOHE010042747.1:27684-44091 GCA_946598075.1 Artocarpus hirsutus | reverse complement strand
AGTGAATCGATTTACCAAGATAGAATTATTAATCCAAATCAATTCACTTTATGTCCTGATCCAACACATCGTCACCTATGACAACGTGCCAATGTTTCTATTCACGGAGTCCACATCCGATGGTCAAGACAAACCATCTCCCAAAAGGGATATAGACAACATAACAATCTTTACATGAATAAAGTGCCCAACTTTATTCCCTCGATTGCGGATCTTATGATTTAGACCGTCACCTTAAGAATCGTGTCTTCTACATAATCTGTCCATCATATGCCCAATTCTTAAAGGTTTAGACCGACAGTCTCAGACTATTGTTTGCTTATCATGCATTCAACAAATATGAACGTAAAGAGGAGAAGATTTGGTATATGAATAATAAATGAATACTTTATTGTTAAAAATGTCTTCAAAAACTTATTACATTTTTACTCCTTAGGGCATACATGTCTAACACCATCGACACGTATCCTCCATTCTTCAAATTGCTCTCTGTTCTAAATCCGCATCTAGATTCCCTAAACGTGCTAATCTTACCATTGTTTCTGCTTCACCATCTGAACAAGAGCTGGGGTCGTCTCCATGTAGTATACTAAAGCACGATCGTAGTCTTCGCAATACTTTAGCCCGTATTCACTTACTGTCGCATCCCTTTTCCAGCCTTCAAGTGCCAAACAAGTGAGAATCCCTGAAGACTTCCTACTAAGTGCGTTAGCGACTACATTAGCTTTCCTGGGACGATACTACAGTGCAAAATCATAATCCTCCATGTATTCCATCCACCTTCACTGCCTCAAGTTCAAATCCCTTTGAGTGGACAAGTACTTCAAACTCTTGTGGTCAGAGAAAACCTGAAATGTCGCCCGGTACAAATAGCATCTCCAGATCTTCAGCGCGTGAATCACTGTTGCGAGCTCTAAGTCATGAGTGGGGTAGTTCCATTCGTGAGGTCGTAGCTATCTCGATCCATACACCACCACGCATCCATGTTGCATCAATACGCACCCAAGTCCACATCTTGACCCATCTATGTAAACTTCATATGGCTCATCGCTACTGGGAATGATCAATACTGGTGTTGAGGTCAACCAATTCTTCAATTCTTGAAAAGCGTGCTCACATTCTTCATCCCACTCTAATATGACATTCTTCCTAATCAATCTTGTCAACAGTGCTGCTATCTTCAAGAAATCCTTCACAAATTTCCTATAGTACCTTGCGAGTCCCAAGAAGCTATGGATTTCTGCCACATTCCTCTGTCGTTCTCATTCCACTATGGCTTCTATCTTAGATGGATCCATTGAGATTCCATGCTCGGAGATGACATGACCTAGAAAATTAACTTTTGTCAACCAAAACTCTCGCTTTTCCTTCTTAGCATACAACTGGTGCTCCTACAAGATCTGAAGTACAATCTTGAGATGTTGCTCATGCTCCTCCCAAGTCTTAGAATAGACCAAGATGTCGTCGATGAATATAATCATGAACTAATCTAAATAGGGCCTAAATATCCTGTTCATCAAATCCATGAAGGCTGTTGGAGCATTCGTCAGTCCAAACAGCATCACCATAAATTCAAAGTGCCCATACCGAGTCCTAAAAGTGTCTTGGGAATGTCCTCTTCCTTAATCCTAAGTTGATGATATCTTGACCTCAAATCTATCTTTGAGAAGTATTACGAACCTCCCAACTGGTCAAACAACTCATTGATTCCAGACAGGGGATACTTTTTCTTCATCGTGACCTGATTCAACTACCAATAATGTATACATAGCCTGAGAGTTCCATTATGCTTCTTTGCAAACAAAACTTGTGCTCTCCATGGTGATGTACTATTCTAGATATATCCTTTATCAACAAGCTCCTAAATTTGTTTCCTTAATTCTTTCATTTCAACTAGCACCATTCGATAAGGTGCTATAGAGATCGATGCTATTCCTGGAAGTAACTCAATGTCAAATTCGATCTCCCGATGCAGTGGTAATCCTAGTAGCTCATCGGGAAAGACATCTTCGAATTCATCTACCATTGGGATCGCTACGTTTCTTCTCGAGGCACTAGACTCTCCTTCTAGGTTCATGAGACAGGCATAGCAAACTAAGTTCTTCTGTCTTCCAAGACATGTCTTCACGAGGTGCTCACTCATTAGCCGATCACCACCATCCTGATAAGTGATCGTCGTCCCCCTATTGGACTCTAGAGTCACTTTCCTAAGTTGACAGTCTACTACTGCATTAAACCTGGACAACCAGTCCATCTCTAGGATTACATCATATGACTCATGGGGATTACAATCAAATCACTCTTCAATATCTCATCCCCAATCTTTATTTTACAATCTTTACAAATACAATTCACTCGCACCCGCCCCAAGAGTGAAGTTATAACTAAGGGTTCATCAAACTCTTCTATCTCTAATCCCAAGGCATGTACAAAGGAACTTGAAATGAGGGAATAAGTGGTACCAGTATCGAATAACACATGCGCTAAAGACTAAGAAACCAAAATCTTACCATCGACAACCACATTACTGGTCTGGGCATCCGAACTTCCTGATGTCATCGTGTGAACCTGCACTAGAGCTTTTTTCTTTCCTCTACCGACACTACTCGATCTTGGATTAGTCGATCGATATTGCTGCGATGGATGTGACTGTACACTAGCTGTACTTGACGCTCGATACTAAGGGATGTTACACTAAGAGTTCTATAGCTGATATCCTTGTGCTAGATAAGGCAGTTGCTGAGGAGAGAACTGATGAAACTGAAGCTGAGGGAACTGTTGAGACAAAAGTAGGGTCTAAGGCTGAGGCTGACAATTGGCTGCTTCTCGGGTCTGAAGTCCTAAACGAGCACTCTTGATTGGATAGTTCCTCTTGATATGCCCCGGTTGCTAGCAATAATGACAATGAAATCTGTAGGGGTTACTACGCCCGCTACTAGATGAACTACTACAACCACTGTTCACGCCACCTTGTTTGTTCTTTCTTAGAGTTGGTCGACTACTGGTGCTTCTCCTGCTGCTCCTTTGTGGTCCTCCTAACGTCTTAGCTCGATTCTCATAGTACTGCACGTAGTCATTTTCCACTGATATAGCTGCTAACACAAGCTCTCCAAAATTCCTAAGTCGTAGGGTAACCACTTGCCATCGAATGGGAGCCTTAAGCCTGTCCTGGAACTTAATACACTTCTCACGCTCCGATGCCACTATAGAGGGATCAAACCTGGCCAATTCATTGAACTTTGCCTCATATTTTGGTACTGACATGTTGCCTTGTTGCAACCTATAGAAATTTTCCATCGTTTGGTCTCTATATCCCTACAGAAAGTACCGATCGTAAAACAGCTCCTCATTCCTATCCCAACCAATGTTACCATTGTTTTCTAAGCGCTTTGCTTGCTTCCACCAAGTATTAGCACTACCTTCAAACTTGTATGCTGCAAATTCCACACGATACTCTACTGGCACTCCAAAAGTATCCAGATGCTTCACGATTGAATCTAGCCAATATTTCAACACTTGTGGGTCCCTAGTTCTGTCGAAAGTCGGTACAAATGCACATCAAAATTCCTTAAAGTACGTATGCATGTGACTAGCCTCAGAATCATTCGGTCTTGCCCTTGTTGCCATCTGTCGGAATGCAGCGAACATGGCCATCATCATGCCCTTATCATTTCCAAACTTGGCGTCTACTATCGAACGACATCTAGGTGCCATTCTCTCACTTTTGAAAACAAAATTTGGACTGTCAGTGGTATTTCATTGTCGTACCTACATGTGCATAATTTTCAAGGTTTATAACCTTGAGCTCTGATACCATTCTGTCACGCTCTAAAGCGTGGGAGGTGATATGGCGGTTTAATTAAGTTAATTAAGTAAAAATTTAGTTAAAACATGAGTTTAAGAATTAAGAAATTACTTAAGAAAATGTGATAATTTTAAAAATCTTTTTAAAATTAAAAATCATAGCAATTAAATAAGTGAGAATAATAAAATAAACCTTAAGGAAAATAAATGCAAAGAAATATGGTGAAACGAGAATGGGTCCCACTAACCCATATTTGTACACACACATAGTACTAACAATATTAAATTACAACCACAGTCCAAATGAAGAAAAGGAAAGTTAAAGTTATACATGCCTTGATTTTATAATTTAAATAACCTTCTGAGTTCTCTTACTACTCAAATGTCCTGTCAATGGGCTTTTCTTCAATCCTAAGCTGATATCCACCTAGAGAGGAAAGACTTTAAAACAAATAAAATGTAAGTGAAAGGCTTAGTAGGAATATATTTTAAAATAGATAAATAATTTTAGTAAAACTTTACCTTAGGAAATAAAGTTAAATAAATAATTCATTTAAATAGATTTTATTAAAAATAGTTTATCCAAAAAGCACCTTTTATCTCTTCCGGGCAAATCATAATATTCACCACCAAAGTGGCCCAGCTAAGTTTTGGAACCTGCCCCCAAAATCACTCACTACATGACCTAATCTCTGATATGGCATCATGCCTATATACATATATATGTATATATATATATCTTTCTATAATTATGAAAATCTCTTGTTACTAGGTATTCTTAATTATATTCATTGTAAGGTTTATTATAAAATTTTCTTTAGTCTACTGTTTATAAAAACTGTCACGAAAATCCCTTTTTCCTCAATTCATTATTGAAAACATATTTTTGTTAAAAATCTCTTTTTGAGGCCAAAATCATTAAAAACTAGGTTACTAAGGAAGAGAGGTAGAAGTCCTAACTCAATGCTCGTGCCAGTGTCCCACACCGAAATCCTGGTCCACTGTACGTTAGCTCTACGGATCCACAAACAGCCTTAAATAGGAACTAGGTCTTATCAGTATCTAGCTTAAGGTATTCTATGTTACTAAATCATCTCATGGAGTCCTAGTGTGCCATTCAAGTTTATAAAATCATTTTATAGAGTCAGAATCTCAATTGAGGTTCAAAACGGTGAAAACGGATAAAAAATCATAAAATTTCACATGCCCGGTTGGCCTGCTGGTTGCCTTGGCTCAGCCGATCGAACTATGCAGTTCGGCCTGCCGAAGGTCCAGGTCCGATCAGCCGAACTTTTTTAGATTCGGCCTGCCAGTTGTATGAATGCAGCCTACTGAACTCATGAATCTGGCCTACCGAACATGAACTTTGGTCCACCGATTTGAAAAAATTTCAAAATTTTCCAAGCATGGGTCTCTGCCTCCCGAGCCCAATTCTTTATTTCAACATGTTTTTCTCAATTCTTAAGCATGGGTAACATCAATAGATGATAGAAAAACTTCATAAAACACTCTTAAACCAATTTAAACAAGATTTGGACAAAGATTTTAAGAAATCCCAAAATTAGGGAAAATAGAGAAAAATTGAAAATTTTGATTTAAATCCATATTTTATCAAACAAAGCTTAGATTCTAGTCATTCTAAGTTCCTCTAACCTAGATTGAAGTTTTCTAAGCTTGGGAAAGCTTAAATTTTAAAATACCAAGAAATTTGAAAAATTTAGAAATTTCAAAATTAACCTCGAATCAAAGCTTTAAATCGCGTTTGTGGTAGTCCAATCGAGTTCTCGAGCTTCCAATCTTTTGAATACTGAAGCTTGGGCATGATTTTTTTGAAGAAAAATTTGAAAGAAAGAGGGAGATAGAGAGAGATCGTGAGAGAGAGTGAGTGTGAGAGACGAGAGAGTGAGAAAGAGTGAGGGAGCTCAGAGTGAGTGAGAGAAAGAGAGGAAGAGAAATAAATAGAAGGAAAAGGAAAGCATACCAGGAAGGAAAAACCATGTCCTGCGCATGGTTTTTCCTAAATGGGACTTGTTGGTCATTTGGTAAATTGTTTTGTTTTCAATATTTAAAATAGCAATTAAAAATAATTAAGAGTAATTAAAAATTATCAAAATAATCAAAAGTAGCATAAATTTAGAAATTTCACTAAATGGTCAAATTAAGTTTGAAATATTTATTATGGCACACTAATCCACTATTTAACATTCTAATAACACTTAATTAATTTTGAGACGTTACAGAAACACATAAGTATATCTTCAATTTGGTTGATTTCTTCATTACGTTGCTTGCTATCAAATGAAAAGAAAAAGAATTCATAATCACTCATGGGAATCAAAACTATCTTGTTTTTGGTTGGTGTTTGTTGGCTTTCAGTTTTAGTTTAGTGAGAGTCACGGTTTTTTTTATTTTTCTTTTTTTGATTGAAAATGTGGGAGAGAAAGAGAGTGTATGTGTCTCATGTCTTGTTCATAGAAGAATCTACTCTACTTTTCTTGGTTAGATGAGAATACAGTAAACTCAGAAAACCAAAAGGGTTTCTAGGTTTTGTTTTTTTTTTGGTTTTTCTCAACATATAACATTTGTCAAGGTAATTTAGGTTGGGTGGCACGTTCAATGCCAAAAACAATTTTTTTGTCCCACGTTTTCTAAATTTAAGAAAATAACCATTCGTTCTTAATAAATTTTTCTTCTTCCATAGTTGCTTACACCTGCAACCGAAGTTGAAGATCATATCGGGTGAACTCATCAAGGAAGAAAAATAGATCTTCGGCGACTTTCCTTGGCAAACTTGTCATTCGATTCCTAGCATTGTCGCGGAAGAAAATGAAGCTATAAACCATGAAGATTAGATCATATGTCAAGGAGACAAAAGGCTCGAACATCTTGCTTTGGGGACGATGAAGCCAATGGCAAAGAGAAATGCTTTCTCTTCTCCAACGCTGAGGGGAGATCCTTGTCTTCTTTGGTGATCATCATGGGAGTGGCAATGGCAAAGTTTGCAAGAAAGAAAAAGGAAAGGATAGACAGAAGAGCTGTTGATGGCTACGACAATCATCTTCTCCGATGCCAACGTTGTCTTGAGATACTGATTGGACCTAGACGGCTAGTGCAGTGAGAGAACAGAGAGAAAGTGGGGATTTGGTGTTTTTTTTTTTTTTTTTGGTCAAGGTTTGTTATTTTCAGGTCTATCACGACCTATCATTGATATACTAGGCTTTTTTAACACTAATATACTATAATACTAATATACTCTAATTTATTATTGATATACTACGATTTATTAATGATATGCTACACTATATCATTGATGTACTCCGGTTTATCATTGCTGTACTAGAGTATATTATCGATGTACTATAGTTTATCACTTATGTGCTATAGCTAACTAATAAAGTAAAAGTTATTTTTATCATTTTAATTTTATAATTAATGAGGAAGGATCATTTTTTTAATTTAGAAAATTTATGGTCATTTATTTTCTAAGTGGCTATCGAAAAGACATATTTGCCCCTATATCCCTGCAATGAAAAAAGAGAAATCCGTTTGGCCCTCTGTTAACGCGAGCTTTATTAATAGCTGATGTGTCAAAAATATAATAAGGTGTTAATATTTAATTGGTAGAATAACAATTGGGATAGCATAAGGGGACGACAGATGTCAACTTAAATTTAGATTGACCCAACTTACAAGTAGGATTTGCCTTATGAACATCGTTATTCAGATTTTTTTTTTTTTAATTAAAATCAGTGGAAGCGCGCAACAGAGATAATTAAAGTGGAAAATTAAGGGGGTGAAAGACCTTGTAAGTTTTTTTTTTTTTTTGAGGGAAAAAAAAAATTCCTTCCTAGTTAGGTCCAAATGCAAAAGGAAAATTCTTCTAAATGCGTTTTATTATTGACCTTAATACGTCTTCCTCGTCTCTTCGTGAATGAACATAGGACCTTCAACATAGTAAATGGTGTATATATTTTAAAATCAAATAATTAAAATAATAATTGACAATTATTAATTTTAAATATAGTACTTTCAATTTACGATGCATTGAGCATGTAAACAGTCCTCCATAAACTAATTATTAATAAATACGCATGAAGTACCACCTCCCTCTCCTTTGCAGTATAAACGGAAAAGTGTCATTGCAAAATTTTGAATGGTTTTAGTCAAGTCTTTTATCATCATCAATCCAAGAATCAGCTGTCGAGAAGTCCTATACATGGCACCGGCAGCGCTGCCCCTTTTGGCGATGGTTGCTGTAGGGGCAATTGGCACTCTCCTTTATTGGTCATGTGGCGGTGAGGAAGGAGAAGTTGCTTGTCAAATTGATTGTAGTGATTACGAAAAAGGAATTCAAATTTTTGAAGGAACATTAGTGGGAAATAAAGGTTGCTCTAAATATAGAATGGCTTTTATTATTTTATGTTTCGAAGTAGTAGTTGATCCTGATTATGTTTTATTTATCCTTGTTTACATTATGTGTTTTTGTCACGCCCTGGAGTACGAGAGGTGACGTGGCGGTTTAATTAAGCTAATTAGGTAGAAATTTAATTAAAACATGAGTTTAAGAATTAAACAATTTATTTATGAAAATGTGATAATTTTTAAAAAAACCCTTTTATTTAAAGCGAGCAATTATAATATTCAAACAAATTAGGATAACAAAATAAACAATAAGAAAATAATGAAAATATAAGGAGAGGCGAGAATGAGTCTTACTGACTCACATCTTGTGCACACACATAGTATGACAGTATCAAATTACAACCACAGCCCAAAGTAAAGAAAGAAAAAGTTAAAGTTATGCATGTATTGATTTTATAATTTAAATAACCTACTGAGTTCTTCTACTGTTCAAATGTCCTATCTGTGGACTCTTTTCCAATCCTAAGCTGATATCCACATAGAGGGGGAAATGTTTAAAAATAAATAAAATGTGAGCGAAAGGCTCAGTAGGACTATATTTAAAACACCAAATTTTAAAAGAAATTTCATTATTCAAATAAATATTTAGAAAACGAACTTGAGTAAATAAATAAGTAGATAAATAAATAAACAAAAATTCAATAAAAGTTTACCTTACCAAAACAGCTTACTGGTAGACTAGAAAGAATATCATTTTTTTTTCTTGGACAAACCATATATATTACACCACCGTAGTGGCTCAGCTGGGTTTCAGGACCTGCCTCCAAGGTCATACGCTTCACGACCCGATTTCTGATATAGCATCACACCCTTGTGTATATTTCCATAACATTTAAAAAAAATCTCTTTTACCAAGTATTTTCACTTACATTCATTATGGGGTTTATTATGAAAACCATCTTAATCTACTGTTTACAAAACAGTCAATGAAAATCCCTTTTCTAATCATTCATTAAAAACATTTTGATAAAAAATCATTTTGAGGCTAAAATCCTTTAGAAACTGGGTTACCAAAGAAGAGGGGTAGAAGTCCTATGTCAATACTCATGCCGGTGCTCTACACCGAAATCCCGGTCCGCTATACGTTAGCTCCGTGGATGCACGAACTACCTTGAACATGTAATAACTAAGTCTATCAGTATCTAACTTAAGATATCCTATGTCACTAAATCATCTTATGGTGTCTTAGTGTGCCATTTAAGTTTATGAAATCATACTGTGATGCTAAAATCTCAACCGAGGTTCAAAATAGTAAAAATAGATGAAAAATCACAAAATCTCACGATGCCCGATCGGCCTACCGGTCACCCTGGTTCGGTCGGCTAAACTATACAGTTCAGCCTATCGGAAAGCCAAATCCGGTCAGGTAAACTTTTTCAGGTTTGGCCTGCCAGTCGTATGAATCTGGCCTGTCGAACTCATGAATCTGGCCTACCGAACATCAAGTCCGGCCTATCGAACTGGAAAATTTTAAAAATTTTCAAGCACAGGTCTCGGCTTCCCCGAGCCCAAATCTTCAATTTCAACCTGTTTTCTCAAATCTCAGGCATGGATAATGATCATAGTTGATAGAAAAATATAGTAGATTACTTTTTAATGCATTAAAACAAGATTTAAACAAAAATTTTGAAAAATCTGAAAAATGGAGAAAAGTAGAGAAAAATGAAAAATCTTGATTCAAATATAATTTTCTTCAATCAAAACAAAGATTCTAGCTAGTTTAAGTTCCTCTAACTTAAATCAAAGGTTTTCTAAGTTTAAATAAGCTTAAATTTCAAAATGCAAGAAAAATTAAAAAATTTAGAAAAGTTTAGAAATTTTGAAACTAACCTCGAATCAAAGCTTTAAATCATATTTGTAGTTGTTAAATTGCGTTCCCTAGTCTTCAAACTACTAACCCAAAGCTTGGAATCGATAGTTTGATTCAAAAATTTGAGAGAAGAAGAGACAGAAAGAGAGAGATTGTGAGAGTGAGAGAGAAAGATGCGAGAAAGAGAGGGAAAGAGAGAGAAACGTGAATGAAGGAGAAGGAAAGAGAGAGATATATAAATAGAGAGAGACGTGGGGGGTTTTACTGTGCAAAAACCATATGCCGCCCACGGTTTTTGTAAAACGGGATGTATTTGACACTTGACAAATTATTTTGTTCCAAATATTGAAAATAACAATTAAAATAATTAGAAATAACTAAAAACATTTCAAATAATTAAAACAACTTTAAATTCAGAAATTTCACAAAATTATTACATTAAGTTTAAAACTTTTATTATGACGCACTAATCTATCATTTTACGTACTAACAACATCTAATTAATTTCAGGGCATTATAGTTTCTTCATTGCATACTTGTACTTTTGTGTATTTTCTGGTTTTTCCAATGAGTGGAGACATATTATGCATGTTAACGAAGGAAGGAATGCCATTGATCCATCAGATTTGCGATCCAATGACACTCTTTCGATCAAATTTTTTGACCTAAATAACACCTCTTAACTATTAAAACTCTTAAAATACTCATCTATATTGATTTTTTTTTTAAAAAAAAAAATGATTGTCTTTCAAAACATGACTACACTGTACGTAGGAAGTTTACTTTCATTTGTAAAGATATCTCTTCATTTGTAAACGGTATATATATATATATATCAACATAACTATTACAATGAATATATCTGTTGCTAATAGGTATTCAGATTTGTATGACAATATACAACCAATAAATAGACGGGTTCTAAAGAACCGAAAAGGTACATAATTTCATCAAAAATCAGCTCGAGCGTACACCGTGGCACCAACTTTTTGGCGCTACGGCATTGATACATTACACCAAAATTGGTGCCGAAACCAGCTGGGCATCACAGCACCTGTCCAATGCCTAGGCACTCTAAGCATAACACCTGGGCGCTTTGCTCTCTGTCTGAAAATGATGATTGTGTGTTTCAACGCCGCAACCTCAATTTTGAACACCGTGGCACACCGTGTTAATATAAAACATATTAAAAATGTGTTTTTCGACCATTCTAATGTTATCTTTTGGTCTTAAGTATATTAGAGAGACATGTTACAATCTCTCTAACAATAAATGCCTATCGTGATCTCATAATCAGCAGTGAGAAAGATAAAAAGCAGGGAGAGAGAAGGAAGGGCTAGTTTTGGGATTCTGAAAAAATAATATATGTTACAATTTCTCTAAAAAATAAATAAATAAAAAAGCACGCAAATTTGGAGCAGGTTAGAATTAGCTCCAGCTTCATAGGACACCTGGCCCAACTGAACCGCTCGATTGGCTTGCAGACAAGGCCCAACCCAGTCTTTATGTGCAAGCTTGTACGGAAAAAGGGACACCTGGACAAAAAGGTAGGCCACACGCTGATACGTCTCGTCTAGCCAACATTTACAGCCCTTGTCTCGATCAAAATAGGCTACAAGAGTGTCATAGCACTCTTGCATAACTGAAAACCTGATGAAAACGCAAGATTTCTACTTCGGAGGCGTAGTGACTAATATATATCCTTGAACTTTCAATCTAATCACATATTCATCTTCGGATTAAGAAAATTTTGTGTTTACTAGAAGCTATGGTCATTAAAAAAGAATGATCTAGTTTTATCATTGAATTTTTTTAAGCTAAAGAGTGATAGTTTTCTTTTCAATAGTTGAGATCATTTCCATATAAAATCTAGCTACTGACGTCCGAAATATTTTACAACGTACAATAATATTCATGGTCTTTACCTGTTGAATCACGTATATTGTCCCACTTTTTCCTTCATTTACACGATATTAAAAAGGTCGGTTGCCTTGTCAAATAATGCCGTGGGCCTTGTCCTACATTTCAATGCCATCTTTTTTTTTTCTCTTCTTTTTTTTCCCCCTCTTCTTTTCCAAACAATAATTAAGAGAAGGGGTACAATGTGATAGTTTCCTTAATTTAAAAGGTAAAGTCAACTTTTTTATATTTGGAGGAACAATTGAAACTTTAGTTAAAATTCAGGGAAAGGCAAAATCAAGCTTGACACATATATATTGTTAAGGGCAACCAACATTTTGTGTCGCTGCGCAATTCTCACTTTTCGAGTTCAAGAGCTCTGAAGTATACACCTCAAAAGTCTATATCAAGGATCAGTTATTTGGAAACGCTATGGGACTTTTGACGTGGGCGCCTCTCTTCGGGGCGGTGATCGTTGCTGTGGTGGTGGCAAGTATTGTATATGCAGCGGTGCCATCGCCGGTGAAGGAGGGGGACGGTGTTATTTGTATTGATTGCACTGATTATGATGAGATGGAGTGATCGAAAGAATATATGAAATAAAGGTGGGGCCAAATTTGTTATGGTATCTCTTATGTTAACAAAAGTATATCATTATGTGCTATTTGGTTTTGTTTTGTTTAATTTTCTTGCTATTGTACTTGTATGTGTTGTGTTTCTTGTATGGTTTGGAGACATATGTTATGTATCTTAATGAAAATGCCAATGATTCATGAAATTTTGAACGAGAAGCTAGATTTTCGTAATAAGCATTTGTTTGTTTTGTTTTTTGTTATTTATTTATTTATTTTACTAAAGCCAAACAACAGCCAACAAGCACTACAGATGAGCTCTAGAACACAACTGGAACATTACTGAAGCGAGAATCTATAACGTTGGGTGTCATTTTTGTTTTTTTTTTAAATAGAAAAATAAAAAAATTTTCTTTCGTTTTTTTTTTTTTTTAATAAAAAACATGTTTGGTGATTGCTCTTTGTTTTCTAAATAAAAAATATATAAAAATGTTTGACAGTGAATTTTGTTACATATTTTTTAAACAAAAAACAATATAATTAATTTGAACTCAATTTATCAGAACGATGGAATGGGATAGGACAAACAGGCCAAGTCGAGATCGAGGTCGGGATCTGTTCAACGGTGGAGTCAGAGTCAGTGCGGACTCGTTATCAGGGTCAGGCCAACAAACCAGAATCATTGTCGAGGTCGAGATTGTAAGCTAAACACGTCATCAAGATAAGGCTGGCTGGGGTTAGGGTCGGGGTGAGGATGGACTCATTGTCAGGGTTGTGTTTGTGGGCCAAACTCGCCGTCAGGGTCAGGCCATTGAACTCATTATCGAGGTCAAGATTGTAAGCGAGACATGTCATCAAGGTTAGGTTGGCCAAGTTCAGGGTCAAGGTTAGGATGGGCTCTCCGTCGGGATCCTGTTTGCAAAAAAATAATAAAATAAAATAAAATAACACATGTTTTAATGATAATACGACTTGATTACATCACGACAGGCTTCATGATTAATTTTAATAGTAATATTTATATAAAAAAATAAAACATAAATCACTAAAAATTAGTTTCTATTAAGTATATTAATGCAAACTAATAGATCGATACCATGTACGAATTTAAAAATAAAAATAAATTGTTCAAATATAAAAGTTATTTAAAATTATAATTATCCAAAAAAATAAAAATATATTGATGAACTTAAAAGGAAATAAAAAAAGAAAGAAAGAAAGATAACTTAAACTATAAATGATAACTTAAACTATAGCAAACAAAGATCGCCAAATTTTAGTATGTAGTCGAAAAACATTAAAAGTAATAATTTCTGTCATGCCCCGGAGTACGGGAGATGACGTGATGGCTTAATTAAGTTAATTAAATAGAAATTTAGTTAAAAATTTGGGTTTTACAATTAGTTTTATAGGTAAAATGCGATAATTTTAAAATCGTTCGATTAGAACAAATTAAAGGAATAAAATAAACCACATGATAATTAAACAAATAAGGAGAACAATAAAAATATTTTAATATGAGGTGAAATGAGTATGGGTCCCATTGGCCCACATGTTGTGCACACACACGATTATGATAATATTACAATACAACCACAGTCCAAACTAAATAAAAAGATAAGAGTTTACATGCCTTGCTTGCTCTAGTACAACCTACCCAAATCTCTTACTGATTGTAAGTTCAGTCGACGGACTCTTTTCCAATCCTAAGCTGATATCCACCTATGGGGTAAGATTTTAAAACAAGTAAAACGTGAGCGAAAGGCTCAGTAGGACTATATCTTTAAAATAAATAGATAAATATTCTAATAGAACTTTCTTAATAAATAAATAATTAAATAAATCAAATAAGTATTTTCATTTACTAAAATTCCATTAAAAACAGTTTGTCAAGAGTACCTTTTAATTCTCTCGGGCAAACCAATTATTCACCACCGAAGTGGCCCAGCTGGGTTTTGGGACCTAGCCCTCACTACACGACCCGATCTCTGATATGGAATCATGCCTATATATCTTTTTATAATTAAAACCTCTATTTACCAAATATAATCATTAACATTTATTATAAGGTTCATTATGAGCATTTCTCAATCAGCCGTTTGTAAGGATATTCAAAAAAAAATCATTTTCCAATTAGTCATCGAAAACATTTGATGAAAATCCATTTTTGGCTTAAATCATTTTTGAAATAGGGCTACCAAAGAAAAGGGGTAGAAGTCCTACCTAGATATTCATGTCGGTGCCTCACACCGTGATCCCGGTCCGTTATACGTTAGCTCCGCGGATCCACGCACAAATCCTAAACGCATAGTAACTTATTCATTAGTACCTAATCCGAGGTATCCTATATTATCAAATCGTCTCATGGTATCCTAGTGTGCCATTTAGCTTTATAAAATCATTTTATAGAGTTGGAATTTCAATCGGGGTTCAAAATAGTTAAACTGGGTGAAAATCACAAAAATTGCACCATGTCCGGTCGGCCTGCTGGTCGCCTTGGTTCGGCCGGCCGAATTGCATAGTTCGGCCTGCCGGAAGGCCAAGTCCAGTCGGTCAAACTTTTCCAGATTCGGCCTGCCGGTGGTATGAATCCGGCCTGCCGATCTTTTGAATCTGGCCTGCCGAACATGAAGTTCGGCCTGCTGATATGGAAAAATTCCAGAATTTTTCAAGCACGGGTTCTCGGCCTCCCGAGCCCCAATCTTCAATTCAACCTGTTTTTCTCAGTTCTCAGACATGGGTAATGATCAAAATTGATAAATAAACATTATTGAACACTTTTCAACTCATTAAAACAAGATTTAAGCAAGTTTTTCACAAAAATCCAAAAATAGAGAAAATAGAGAAAAAATAAAAAATCTTGATTTCAATCCGTTTTTGATCAAACAAAGTTTAAATTCTAATTATTCTAAGTTACTCTAACCTAAATTGAAGCTTTTCTAAGCTCAAAAAAGCTTAGATTTCAAAATGCAAGAAAATTTGAAAAATTTTAAAAAGTTTAGAAATTTTGAAACTAACCTCAAATCGAAGCTTTAAATCGATGTTTTTATTGTTGAATCTCATTCCCGAGCCTTCAATCCATAATCCCGAAGCTTGAAATGAAATTTTGTTTCAAAATTTTTGAGAGAGAATGAGAGAGAAAGAGAACCGGGAGAGAGGGAGAGACGAGCGAAAGAGGAGAGAGAAATGAGCGAAAGAGAGAGAGAGAGGTGAAATAAATAGAGGAAGAGAGAAAATTGGTTGCACAAGACTATGTACAGCAACACACTGTTTTCAAATCAAATTGCTTTTGTTAAAATTTTCAATTTAACAATTAAAACAATTTAGAGTAAATAAATAAATAAAAATTATTAAAAGAATAAAATAACACGAAATTTAAAAACTTCACAAAATGATCAAATTAAGTTTAAAATACTCATTATGGCACACTAATCCACAATTTTATACTCTAATAACATTTAATTAATTTCTGGGTGTTACAATACATAGGTGTAACTAAATGGTATACTGTCTTTAGATGGTAAGTTTTTCGATGGTGAGATAATAGAACATAAGATAAAATAATAGAGAAAGTAAGACAGAACTTGTTCTTAAGCCTATTATGGATAATACTATGGGGATACAATACATTATGATATGTCATGGAGACTTAGCTATAAGGGCTTCGTAATTCTATATAGTTCGAGAGCGCAGCTTTAAGCTTTTAGTGAAGTAGTGCTAGAATTGATAATTATAAAATGTATATCTAGAGTATTAGGTTTCATAATTATCGGGAGCTTGAACTATATAGGTCCATCAGGTCCCCTTTGCTAGCTCATAAAAATCCTATAACGATACGACGTGCTTTTCTAATAATTGGTGACTTGTGTCAAATTATCAGATTAGCTAAAAATTTGATAG
>CAMOHE010042747.1:0-27664 GCA_946598075.1 Artocarpus hirsutus | reverse complement strand
GAGTAAATAAATAAATAAAAATTATTAAAAGAATAAAATAACACGAAATTTAAAAATTTCACAAAATGATCAAATTAAGTTTAAAATACTCATTATGGCACACTAATCCACCATTTTATACTCTAATAACATTTAATTAATTTCTGGGTGTTACAATTTCAAAACCTAAACGATCTATTTTTATGTTCTTCTCAACATAATGTTCTTCATTTTATAGTCAAAACCCAATCTTTTCTGCTATGTTCTGGTTTCTATGTTCTGTTATCTCTAGGAGCAATACTTGCAACACCTCTTGTTAAAACATGTTAATAGTTTTTGCATATGTTTCCCCATCAATTCCTTCAACGTGATCCAATGCTTTAACACTCTCCGTTAGCAAGTAATGAGATGAAGAAGTTGTTATTGATCTTTCAAACATCTCGGTTTTTCTCTTAGAAGATGCACTAAATGCCTCCAAAGCAGATGCCGAAGCTTAAGCAAAATTAGATTTGTTTCTACTTTGAGAGTCAGAGGTGGTAGCTAAGCTGTTTTCCTTTTAGTTGTATTTCCATCTATGCTACTAGTTTCATGAGTCCTAAGTGAACTTTCAAATATTCCATCATCATCATTAGAAAATGACAGAGCTTTCTTTGAAGGATGAGCATGGGAACCGGTGGTAGTATGTTTCAGAAAACGATGCACAACTTGTCATTAAAGAGACAACCTTTCTTCTTAAATTTTTTTTGCAGACCTGTGAACCTACATCATATAAATTTATCTTTGAACCTCTAACTCAAGTCAATAGAAACAAACAAATACTATTGAGAATAAAAATCTATCTTTGAAAGTTTATCTCACAGTTCATCAGTCATACTACTTTGTCCAACACTATATCATATCCAATGCCAGTTTCTTTCAACAACATCTTAGAGTCCTTTTGCTTTTATTTTAACTGATTGAATGTGTTCCTTACTTGCATCTCGCTATAGTTTCTTTTGGCATTTGTACATAGTTCTTTTCAAATACCTTTCCATGCAAGTTTTGTAAAAGTTATGATACACCTATTTCTATTACCAAAAACTAGACTTTTAATTACAACAGTTTTTAGCAAAACTTTAGTTATAACATTATACATTTATTCATAAACTTAAGTTTAATTTTTATTGTAACTAAAACTTTTAACTATGGAGTTTTTAGTCATAGAAGAGTTTTTAGTCATGAAAACATTTCATAACAAAAAAATCCCGATGCTAAAAGTTTGTCACTACAAAAATTATACTAAAATTTATGACTAATTGCTTATTAGTCACAACATTTTGTTGTAACAAAAAGTTCTCTTAAAAATTATTGTGACTAAAAGTCTAGTTTTTTGTAGTATTCTCTTAAGGACCGTTTCCTCTATAAGACTGATGAAAATCTCTTTATGCTTTTGAGTCCATACAGTTGCATCATCATTGTTGTTAAAGTCAACAATTTCATTTTCCATAGAAACCATCTTTGGAAAACAAAATTGTGAAACTAACATTGATCATCAAATTTAAAAAAGAAACATTTTAAAAAGGAACACTAAAAGAATAGCAACAAAAACACATGTTCAAACATATATCATTAGATAGGGTAGGGATAAAAACTAAAAATAATCCAAAACACATTTTCAAACATATATCATAGATAAGGTAAAAACTAAAACTACTAATCCAAAACACATGTTCAAACACATGTTATCATTATGATCTTTATCAACTAATAACACAAAAACTCAAAAGATAAAACAATTAACATGTTCTAGATTATGCTCAAAACAATACGAGTGGAGCTTCCCTGAGCCCAATGTCTCCTTCTAATTTGGCTCCTCCAACAAAATAGTTTTAACATTTTGGTACTACTCCCCTCCCCTTGCTATAAATTGCATTATGGAGGCAGGATTTTTACAAATATTTCAATTATATCTCAAGCTTTTACTTTGAAATATATTCGTATTTCAAATTTAAAACCCTAAATAAATCAAAAACCATCTATAGTACTATGAAAACATGTTTTAGGAGCTCCAAGTTATAAAAAGTGAATTGGATTTTATCACATGCTTACTTCATTTAGAAAAAGAACAAATAGATAAAATGATAGCAAAAATATGGATTAATTATAAAATACAATTAAGTTTTAATTTTAGCTCAAAATCTTTGTTCTATTACGCCCTCCCTGAAAAAATTTCCTAGCTTCACCCTTGAATACAAGAAAAAAGAATGAGATTGGATGCCAAAAATCTCAATTCCACTAAAAAATCATGCCAGAAAATTGCATCTCAAAACAATACATCCTTCATGAATTTTTTTAAAATTTATTTGAGACACCCCAACTTAATGATCATTAGGAAAGGAAACTACATATCTTGCCCATGATCAAATTCAGCCATAGTGGCAAATACGTTGTGATAAATAAGCTCATAATCACGTACAGAACAAAACTTAGTGAAACATCTACTAATTCAAAATACATCTTCTTTCTATTAATATGTATGTGCATACAAAGAGAGCGGCTGATTCTATATATGATTACCATTAGACGAAGACTGATTCTTCTTCTTTAAATTGGCTGCTTAGTGCAAATTGCCTCGTTATTTTCGGTTTCAAACATGTTAATCATCAACATCTAGCTTTAGTTAATTTTACTAGCCAAACCAACTTATAATATGCACTAAAACAAGTGAAAAGCAAACAAGTGTATCGGGAACCCGTTAGAACAAAAAACACTATATCAGGGAATGGAAATTTCCCTAATATGTTTGGCATTAAAAGTTTAATGGTCTGCTTTTGTTACAAGACTTTTGGCATATTTCGTCCACTTGAAAACCCAACTTCATTTCATCCTAAGACTCTGACTTTTATCAGTAGATTGGTACGTTAAAGAAGAATGAAAAATAAAAAATCAAAATCAAAAGATAATGTCATCAAGATTTTAAATACAAACCCAGACAAACAAACTTCCTAAATATTTGGTTCTTAATCTATGATACGTGTTTGCCAATTTTTCCTCGCACAACATTTGAATTCGTTACTCATGCAAAAACTATATTTCGATGATAATACGTAACTAAATCTATTCATAAATTCTGACTTTATTGAGGGTATAAATAAAGTTTATTTCTTCACTTGTTTAATGTTCCTCGGTGAATTTCTGAAACTATATGATGAAAGTCATTAGAGGCCTTCATGCTTGAAAAATTCTCACTCCACAATTTTTTTTTTTTTTTTTTTGCTTCACTAATAGACTATTGTTTATCATATAAAAGAATCTAAGCCTTCTATCATCGCTAAAAGTTGACCCGTCATTGTTAAAACACTTTTAGCGACGACTTTTTGCAACGGCATGGCTATTTTTTGAGGTCACAAATCTAAGTGAATGACATCATCAACGGTATTTAGCAACGACATTTTTGAAATTATCATTGCTAAAAGTTTTTAAATTCTTGCAAATTCTTAAATTTTATTAAAAATTTAGCGAAGAGATTTCGTGGCTAAAGGTTTTGTGCATAAGTTTTATTTGTCGTCGCTAATTATTTTTTTATTTTTTAAATGCAACTAAATAATTAATTTTGTTTTTATTTTATTTAAATTTAATTTTATATTGAAAAATTTTTATTAATTTTCTAATCACCTAAGTTTATATTTTCTTCATCTTCTTCTTTTTCTTCGTTAGCGCAAGGCACTATTATGCTGATGGTGGAGGTATGTCAGTCATTCTGAGATTGGCTTGCCTTAATTAATTAACTAGCTCCATATTATATTTGTGTGAGCTAGTTTTGCACCTTCGGAGACAACCAAGAATGCTTGGACTGTGATCGAAAAGATGTGGAACAAGAACCTGACTCTCTCTGACTTAGTCGAGGCCCCAATCTAGTTTGGTAACCCCTACACATCCGTAGTGTGTAATGACCGGAGAAACCATAAATTGATAAGTTTAATTAATTAAGAATTTTTTCATAACTGCAACATTAAGACTATAAGGAAATACAAGCTTAGAGCTTATAAGTTCAAGTTTCTATAAGAACTACGAGAAATTATAAGGAATCAGTTTAAGGCTAGAAATCTTTTATAACGCCTAGGAAACTGACAAGTTTAAATCGTGAAATAACCACGATTTATAGTTATGAATTTTTCTAATTTACATGTATTTGGAAAGTCATGATAACTATAAGACTTTACTAGAAAAAAATGTTATAAATGCACAATTTCTTGTAATAAACACGTAATGAATGTGATGTTATGATAGTACATTTGGATAATTAAAAATAATTATTTAATGTGCTAAACTAAAGTTTTATGATTCGATAACCTCATGTTAAAATAATGATTTTTACAAGAGTCTCAATTAGTATATCTCAATTGATATTAATTTATGAAAAAGAATTTCTAACTTAGTATAACTATACAAAATTTCTACACGATGTTAGTTTAGTAAAAAAAATGTCGATCAACAATGATCAATACTTCAACATCATGATTTGAAAATAGCGTGGATAAGTTCCTGAATACAAGATCGATCTTGATGCCAATGAGGGTTATAAGAGATTTAAGAATTCACGATATCTCATATAATCACAGTTAATTATATATAAATATAAATAATTATGCAACATTAATTACGTGACATTTATAATAATAATTGTAATAATAATAAAAACGCTAATGGAGTCCACAAGCATTGCACGAGCCCTTACGGCTCTATAATATCATAAACGGATTTATTTCGAATTCATAATATAACTAAGGAAAGTTTGAAAAGCATCCATAAATTGGATATGGACCTATAAACGGTTTTTCACAATAAATACTTCAGGTTATATCTACAAAGCATGAAATTGTGTAAAGTTCAGAATTTGAATTAAATTGACTTAAAAATAGTCAATTTAATTTACAAAATTTTTACAAAATATGACTATTATTTTATGATAAAATTAGAAGTTTAAATATGTTTTCATATCAATTTTGAAAATATAGCGTATAAAAAAATTATATTAAGAAATACATGTTTTATTTATGAGTTAATATTTTAAAATTTTAGAATTTATAAAAAAAATTATTTTTTCCAAAGAAATCAAGTTTTAAGTTTTGATCAAGATTTAGAAACAGAATATTATTCAAACAAAAAAGTGGTGAAAACACTTAATCACCAATTTTGGGGACAAAAGTGTCAAGATTAAGCATTTCAGAATAAAATCATGAAATCTAGAACTTAAGCTTAGATTCATGACAACATGGATATTTTAATAAGGCAATAATATAGTAAGAAAATTATAATTTATTTATTTATTTATGTTTAGAAAGACTAAGAATATTATAGTTTTAAAAATACAACTATGTTTATGGAAATTTCGAAGTTTACTAATCAAAAGTTAATCAACCCAACCATGACACAGTTCTAATTTCAAAGACCCACAACTGTATCAATCACTATAAGTACACCAAAAAAAAAAATCAGTCAATATAAATTAACCTACCCTCTCTCTCTACCCTCCCTCTATTCAAACTCAAATCAAGATATCAACCTCTGTTTCTGACACCTCCCACACCATCAGATAAATCAAAACAAGGTGAGTTCAATGACATGTTGTGTCACCCACAACTCTGTTAGAGCAACCCCTACTAGTCAGTCAAATTCGCAGAAACCCACTTTATTTCTGGCACAATTGCTCCACTGCCCGAGCACTAATCGGCATGATTTTGGTGTCAACGAACTTAGATAGATGAAAAGAAGAGAATGACATCTCTTTTTCTAGCCAATTTTGGCCTTGACGGGCTACACTTCTTTTACCGTCACGCCGCCATTAGAACCACCGTTTATGGTAGCATTGCATTGCACCATTGGTCCATCATGCTCAAACAATTTAGGAGAACACAAGCCCTCTATCAATTGCACCTAGTGGCCATCAATCACCAAAATCCCAAGAACACTATTGTGAGCCGTCATTGGAGTTTTGATCTAGCCGTTCCTGCTGCTATAAAGCCAAATTAATGGCACCAACATGTTCGTAGGAACGAGGTAAGCAAAACTTGTCGAGAAATTGGGTCGAAATACCACGATGGCCAGAGATCCACCGTCTTCATCATACGTTACAAAGAGGGGGGTCTGTTCACTGATTTCAAGGGCAATGAAAGACACCACTTGTACTAGAATGATCAGAGGAGTCCGTTTATTGAAATGCCGAAGTCAATGTCATCGTCTCTTCATGGGAAAGCTGTGATTGGAGTTCTTCTTTTTGCTGTCGCCGTTGGACTTCGATCTGAGTAGTTAGAGGCCATCTCTAGTCAAATTGACCATCGAGCTCAAAAGGTCAAGATTTGTAAGGAGCCGAAACCACACCATCAATCAATGACCAGAGCCACCACACTCATTGCCATGGGTGGCCGAGCATAGATGGACCTCGGGTTTTGTGCTCTCTATCTCTGATGAATAATCTGAGATCATTTCCTGACTTGTTCTAATGTTTTGGATGTAATGGCTCTCCATTGAGCTAATTTTGCTCCATTAGAAATCATCTAGTACTAGATGCACGTAAATCGAGGAGAGGCAAACCGAAGTAATAAAGTCCGAAATGACATTTCCAACAATTATAAATCTCTTAGAAGCATTTTTAGCTATCCATGGCTGTTTTAGGAACACTGTTGAGGATGTTTTGTGGACTATAGATACATCTAGATCAACTAGAACCGCTTAACTCGGAATCTAGATAAGTAGGAATCTCACCTGCAGTATGAACGATTTTGAAATAAATTATTTTATATGTTTTCATGAAAAATTATGAAATGCATAATTAATGTTATGTGATGCCATGTTGTGTTATAATGTGATATTATGTTATGTTATGTTATAACACAGTATACTGTACTATGCTAAGTCATGCTGTCACACTATTATATGCCATCTTGAGTTATGGTATGATTACGATTTATTATATTTATGCCATGCCATATCATGTTATGTTGTGATTATGTCATGATTAATATGTGATATATGCAGTAGTAAACCATATTGCTTAGTCACTTTCAAGTTAAGCATGTTTATGATTTATGATTTATGATTTATGATTTAAGATTCGTGATGCTTGTGGTAATATATCATACTATATACACACAATAAGATAAGTGAAACAAATCAAATAAGTTAAGGGTGTCATGCTAACTTTTCGACTTACAAGGAGGCTTTGACTCTGTTTAATACAATTTATAATCTCTGTGTCATTAGGGACCTTGTGAACCCTAACTTTTCATTGATCATGCACAAACTGGAACGATCACCTAGGCCTAATTAGTATGATAAGTTAAAGCTTCAATATTAAGCATAAAACAAGTTGATAAGCAAGCATAAAATGTTCATGCATGTTTTATAAAATGTTTTTAAATATGTTTTGCGAGTTTAATTTCTTGCTTGTTGAGCATCATTTAAGTATATTCATGTTACAGGTAAAGAACCTATTAGCTACACTTGATGGATAATAGTAAATGGCGGACGAATGGTAGAGATGTGAATGGATACTGCTTACGCAAATATAAATTTTGCACTTATTATTTTAATAAAATATATATGTACAAATAATTAATTAATATTATACAAGCATGTTTTAGAAACTAAGCTTGGTCTAGATAATTTTAAGATTTAAAAATATTGCAATAGAAAATGTAACAAATATAGAATATGTTTTCTTTAGAAGTTTAATGTTAAATTAAGAAATAATTTTAAGGAATATGTTTCATGAAATTATTTTTATGTCGGGTTCTAAAAGAATAAATTTTAAGAAAATGTTATTAGGATAATTAATTTTACAAATGTTTTAATTTAGAAATGTTTTGTAATTTAAATTAAGTAAAGTTTTAAAAAGAAACAATGTTAAATAATTATTTTTATGTTTAAAAGAAAATATTTATGAAATTATCATAATTACATTTAAGAAATTATCATTATGTTAAATTTAAAGAATTAAGTCTAAAGAAATAATTATTATTTCCTTTGAAGAACCATTTTAAGAAATAGCAATTATTATTTTGTTTAGATAAAACAAGTAGTTCACAATTTAGGTACTTTACGTTAAAATATATTTTAAGTTACGATTATGTAGTTAAATAACGTCCATGTATGTTGGGACATTACAACGTTAAAGCATGTTTAGGTTTGAGTTATGTAGTTTAATAACAGTCACGTAAGTAGGGTCGTTACAATTAGTATCAAAGCCAATATCATGTGATCCTACTTCGTGTCATCACGCGTATGCTCTGCCACAGTCCAAGTAAATTAAATAGAGTTTATTTTAATTGTTATGTTTGTTAAAAGATGTCGATATTTCGTAAGATGGCAATCAACCTATCGAAATTCCAACCTCAATTTAGACATCCTCTCAAAGCTTGACGCCAAGCCTAGCTACGATGATGCACTTAACCATGCAAAACCTGTATTAGGTGCTGACTTCGTAAGTCAGCTAGACAACACCTAAAAGCACATGTTTGTTTGAACCAACATATTGAGATGAATGACACTCACAAATCCTACGGAAAATTTTTGGAGCTGCAACCAAAAAGTAATTGATTGATTAGTTGATAGAGGATCCAAAGGTTCCACAAAAACTTTTTCGAATTTTGAAAAGAATTGATAAACCTCACTGAGTTCAACCTAATCTTTCAACCATTCTATGAAATAAAAAAAAAAAAAGGAGCCATTGCCGAGACTTCCCTCTCTTCTCCCTCAATACTTGCTTCTTATTTTTATTTCATCCTTCATCCCCCTAAAGATGTGATATTTCATAAGACGGCAATCAAGCTATCGAAATTCCAAGCTCGATTTAGACGTCATCTCAAGCCCAATGCCAAGCCTAGCTACTATTACTCATTAAGCCACAAGAACCAGTATTAGATGATGACTTCCTAAGTCAGCTAGGCAAAACCTAGAAGCGTGTGTTTGTTTGAACCAACACGTTGAGATGAATGACGCTCACAAATCCTAGTGAGAATTTTTAGAGCTACAACCAAAGAAGTAATTGATTGATTAGTTAATAGAGGATTTAGAGGTTCCACAAAAACTTTTTTGAATTTTGTAAAGGATTGTTAAACCTCACCAAGTTTAACCTAATCTTTCAACCATTATATGAAATAAAATAAAAAAAAGAAGCCATTGCTGAGACTTCCCTCTCTTCTCCCTTAAGAAGTGCTTCTTATTTTTACTTCATCCTTCATCCCCCTTTTATCAATAAGGAAGCTATGAGCAAGGTGGTTCCGCCTCAGAAAGAAAACAAGCTTGTAGGTACTTTTCGATTGATTACTAACTCATGTGCAAAGCCGCCCTTTATGCAACATATGAGCAATCTTCTCTAAAAGCCAGTTCTACTAGCAGATGGATAACACTCTTTACTCTTCCATGGGAATAAAGAAAAACTAGTTAGGGTACACAAAGAACAAAAGAACAAAGTCTCCTTCAAAGAATCAACACAAGAGATAATGACATCAAGATGTTTTTCCAAAGCACGAACAAGCATGTTGTTAGAAAGGCTTCTTGATTTGGACCCCTTAATGAAGACATCAATATCTGGTCTAGAAGCGACGTGGCGAATTAAATAGGCACCGTACCATTGTGGAGTTAGCGGTGTGACACTCCATATGACTAAGCATGTATACGTATAGCATAAAAAGTAAGATTTATTTATGAAAAATATACCATTCGATAGAAAGAGCATTATGTTATGTGACCTGTTGAAAACATGCAAGACTTAGACTTAGCAACAGTCTATAATATGGAATAATTGCTAACTTAAAAATGTTTAGCAATTTCTTGATATGAAAGTATGATTGATATATGAATGCTATGAATTATGATTGTTGTATATATTATAAATACAATATGACTTCTAAGTATGATACAAAATAGTTGCCAACAAAAGGAAAATGTTTAGCACCGCTATGATATGAAAGTATGAATGATGTGTGAAGTATTATATGAGCATGAATGATATGTTCATGAATGTTATGTGCATGTATGATATGTATATATGCATGCTATGAGTGATGCTTGTTATCTATATTATAAACACGATATAGCATATAAGGACCATATAATGCATAATAAACATGCATGACAAGATCTATAAGAAACCTATTAAGAATTTTACGTCCTAGGTTACGGTAGAAGGATAGATTCCATAAAATCAGAATCTCGATAAAGATAAATACATGAATCCTTACAAGGAATTCTAATGTAAGCAGAAGTCTATGAGTAAGAGACGAACTTCCTAGAAGTCATAGACTGTCTATGGATGGTTACTTCTAAGTTAGTATCCAACCAATTAGACTCCACTATAATAATCTTAGAATGAGATATCCCCTCTCCAACCTACAGTTAGAAAAAAATGAACAAGTAATAAAAAAAATGTTATATGGATCTATTGAACACCATCCTACGAGAAATCGAGATTACGCTAAGTAAAGATTGTAGAAGCAAAGGTCGCTTTTACAAACTAACGAGACGTAAGTAACATCACAAGGATGTTATATGATAAAAGAAAGGAAAATGTACTGTCATTAACTTATCTATTCAAGAATATAGAAGGAAATAACCTTAGATTGATTCAATATCTGAATCACTCTTATAGAGATACGTAGCATAGATAGAGTAGTTAGAATAAGTTGTTGCAAAAAATCTACAAGTGCACAAAATTATAGACAAGGAATAAAGATGAGATAAAATATTGTTCTCACGTGGATTGCGTTAATCTAATTAAGTACCAAAATTGGTTAACTTTAAAATTATTTAAACGTATAAAAATAAAATAAAAAATAATAAAAACAAAATATAAATAAATAAAAGACTATGGCATCTGATTTCACTAAAACTAATATAATTTATTTTATTATTCTTACTAACATCGCCTATTGCAATAATTGAAGGACGAGTAACCCTAATCTAGTCAATGTAATCTGTCTGAGTTACGCTAAAAAATACCTTAATATATTAACCTATTATATCTCTATGTGAATTTAAATATGTTAGAATTCATTAAGATCTATGGATCTCTAAAAGCCTATGCAAGTTAAGTTGCTATATGTCTATGCCTTATGAAACCTACAATGTCTATCACAAGAAGCTATTCCTATAAATCTCCTGTCAGTCTCATTATAAGTCTCCTAATCAATTAATTGGTAATCAGGCAATTACAAGCATTAAGAACAATAATAAGCACTCAACAAAAAGCAATAAACTCTTAGAGAATAAATCTTTGAAAGCAAAAATAAGTGAAAATAAATTAAACTAGAATTGGTAATTTCACAACCTTAGCAAAAGAAAATTAAAACAAAACTAAAAATAAATAAATAGAAACTACTGGCTTTAAAATAATTGAAGAACAAAGATAAAGAAATAGAAAACTAGAAAATAAAACCGAATTGGAGGTGTCACATATCTCAAGTTCTTCTTCTATATCTTCTCCTAAAACCTAAAATAAAACCTAAACCAATTGTTTGCTTTTTTTTTTTTTTTTTTATTTTTCCTTCTTGGCTTGGCCGCAGAGCAACCTTTGGCTTCTTTGGAAAAGCCCCCTTCTGGAATGCTCCAACACTCCTTTTATATACACAAAAGTTAGTTGCCTTTTTGTTGTTTCCTGATTTCCACGCAACACACGGAAAAGCAATCGTTCACTTTAAGTGTTTGAGGGAAGAGAGGCATGTGGCGCGACATGAATGGAGAAAGCGTTATGTGTGGCGAGCGGCAAGAAACAGATCCAAGACAAGTGGGGCCACATGTGAAGGACGGTGAAGCGTGTCGTACTAATTTGACCTTTTGGAGTTAATACACTGATAATTGGGCTTAATGAATTTGGAATCTCAACTTAGTTTTTAACCCTTTCACCCTTCAATTTAATTTTAAGTTGTTTTTGCCTCTTTTACTATTTTACCTAAACAAATAAACAAGAATAAATAAGTAGAAAGGAAAATAAAATTCAACTAAACTAAAATAAAAAAAATAAAAAGCAACTAAAAGACTCAAAGATCACAAAATATTAAGTTAAAAATATCCAATTTACTAGTACAAAATTAAACCATTGGAAATTCCCAAACAAAAGACACCGCCTGCTACATGATTCAATGGCACCTAGTCATTAATGGGCAGAGAACCAATTTAAGACAAGTAGATATAAACATTCACTTAAGATAACAAATAGAGAATTCTTAGACGGAGTAGTAGATTTATCCCATCCAAATTATTTAGCTAAGAAAATCACCTCAAGTATATGTGGTCCCTTTCTAGGTTGTGAAGTGTTTAGGTGGACAAGAGTTATGGATTAAGTAAGATCAGAGACTTTAGAGTCAGACATCGAACCCCCACTAGTAATTGGCAATTGAGAAATATGAACGTAGGGACATGTCGTTTTGTGGAGAAATCCTCTAAGATTAGTAGGAGAGTAAGCTAAGTTAAATATGTAACATATGGTCGAAACAATCCTAGGTTATTTTTGTTAAGAAATTTAAAAGTGTGTGCAGTCACAAAAATTAAGTCCAACTATGACGTCATCCAAATAGTAGATTTTTTGGGACTCATAATGAGATACTTTTGAAGCTAAGGCTATAAAGTTCATGACACGTCCCTCAAGGAATGATAAATGGGAAGGAGTGATCTTTTGAAGGAGCACCAATGTAGTCTCCGTTATAAGTGTATAGACAGTAAAGACTAAGGAAACAACGATGTCTAGTCAATATGATTAGCACGTTTAAGAATAAGATGTCGAGACTTGGGACATAGCGGCTGTTTAAGGGCCATTTATATGCCCTTCCTATTGCCAATAAAAGATGTGCTAATATTAAGATAAGAAATTTGATCTGGTGAGGATGGCATGTATAGTGTCCACCAAGAAAGGTAGCATACCTAAAGCTAGTTTTATAAGTCTTTCTTAGCAATAGAAATTATGTAATAGGTAGGTAAGACTTAGTGAAAGCTGTTCTGGCCTCCATAGGACTGATGATACTCGTCGTTTGATGAGTTAGAGCATATTGCTATAAAAAAGGGTTAATCAAACTCAGGAATAGATTTTTATGGATAATACGTTTGAATCATTATGACACATTAGAGCACGAATTTCATATAAGACCCTAAGAATGGATGTCAAGCCCATATTCTTCATCTAAAGGATAGACGAACATGAGAAAGAAAAAAAATCGATGGATTTCTTCCTGATGGAATTTTGAATCCATCAAACCAACAACCCGTAAATATACTTCTTAGTTATTTTCCCACATTTTTCCCCATCCATACACAAAAAAATATAATGTTTTACAAAAAATAGCCAATAGAGTGAGAAAAGGTTCTAGTATACCTATCCTCTCCTGGAAAGAAAAACCATGTTAAGCTCGAGGTTCAACATCAAGGAATAGATTAAGAATGATTTAAATGTAGTCAATAGAACTATGACCTCATAAACATGAAGAAGAGAAAGATTATGACTCCAAATGATCTAGCTCATGAATTAGGACCATCAATAGAGCCTTTGATCCGAAATGTTGACAATAGTACCTAAATAGAGCATAATGACAGAAACCCACTAGCTACAAAGTCAAAAAAAAAAAAATCGAAGAACTTAATTAAATTAGGAATTATGAGGCAAAGAAGAGAGAAAAGACAACTATGTGGTGTCTCATTGAATGAAGTCGTAGCCTTTAGCTTGGCTTGGACTCAACAATGAGAAAGAATAGAAGTAGTAGTCTACTTAAGAAGGCTTTTGAAGCCTAAAACACAACGCTTACCAGAAGTTATAAGGAAGCCTTAGAATAATATAGGACACTAAAGTGCCTAGAAAAGAGGAATACATAGCTAACTGTAGATATGAAATCTACATGTAAAGAGAGTTGAGACACATCATGAATGTTTCTGCAATGGAAACACAATTGAGTGGAACTCCGATGGGGAGATAAGCAATACGAATGGTGAAATATTGTAAGACAACTAAAACATGAATTATGTCATTGAATAGATAGAACCAGTTAGGGCTAGAATAATACCTGATTTTCTAAGAAAATAGGTACTCGAAAGATTAGAATTATGGTCTCGAAGTAGATAGAATGCAGACAAGACTCTTATAAACCTTTTACAGGTTAAAGAAGACAATGTAGTTTTGCTCTTTTAGAAGAGCAATACCACTCTCAGCAATACGAGATTTAGATCTAGAATAACTATCCACCTATAGAAGGGTTATCAGAAGGGGTAAAATCACCCACTTACTTATGGTATGCTATGATAACATGTTTTAAATTCTAGAATAAGTACAAATAAGAAGAATCGACAATATGATTTTTATATGTCAAGAGACTCTATTCACCCACTAAACTAGTGTCATGGAGGAACTTCCTATTAAAAGAAAGATAAATCTCCAACTTATCCATAGGAAATTGAAGAATATTTGTGTTAGGCACACTAATTTTGATAAGAAATTGCCAAACGATTAAGATTTTTGTGTAGAAGCTAGAAAATCTCTCATGCCAATAAAAGAGGTCATAAGAGCAGAATCATGAGAAACCTTAAGAATACAAAAATGGGAACAATTTCTTTTTATCGCACCCTAAGAGAGGCTAAACATGGGCAAGAAAGACATGAAAAGACAAACTAAGTTTGAAAACCCTTAGAAGTTATAGAGAAATTTGACAATTACCTCCAAGACTATCATTATCGCTAGTCTTGATGAAGGAACGATAGATAACCATGGACAAAACACTAAAAAGATAGACTTTCTGGCTAGTCCCCACATACCAGATAATGATCAGGATGTAGATAGGAACCTAGGATATAAAGAAGAATTAGTACAAGCCTTAGACTAAGAGAAAAAGAGCCTCAGAAAAATATGACCATATTCCTTATCAAGACCCTTAGGGTAAAATTACCAGATGAATGAATCCTTACAAAAGTAAGTTATGAAGCAATAGGATGCTATTTGTTTATCCCAATTTTCGAGGACAAAAATTTTGTGAAATGGGTAGATTGTAATGGCTGGAAAAATCCATGAATTAATGTTTAATTAATAAAAGATTTTTCCATAACTACAATGTTAAGTCTACAAGGAAATACAAGTTTAGAGCTTATAAATTCAAGTTTCTATAAGAATTAGGAGAAATTGTAAAGAATCAGTATAAGACTAGAAATCTTTTGTAAACACCTAGGAAACTAACAAGTTTAAATCGTAATATAACTACAATTTATAATTATGAATTTTTCTAACTAACATGTATTTAGAAAGTCTTGATGACTATAAGGCTTCAATAAAAAAGTAAGACTTCAATAAAAAAGTAATGTTATAAATGCATAATTTTATGTGCTCCTTGCATGAAACACATAATGAATGTGATGTTATGATAGTACATTTAGATAATTAAAAGTAATTATTCAATGTGCTAAACTAAAGTTTTATGATTCGATAACCTCATGTTAAAGTAATGATTTTTATAAGAGCCTCAATTAAAATATCTAAATTGAGATTAATTGATAAAATGAATTTTTAACTCTAAATCACTATATAGAATTTCTACATAATATCAGTTTAGTAAAAGAAATATAGATCAACAATGATCAACAGTTCGACACCAAGATTTGAAAATGGTATCTGTAAGTTCATGAATGCAAGATTCATTTGGATTTTCATGAGAACACAAGGTATGCAAGAATCTTCTAAGTCGTGAGGGTTACAAGAGATTCAAGATTTCACATTATCCTATATGCTCACAGTTAATTATTTACAAATGTAAATAATTATGTGACATTAATAATAATAAGTGTAATAATAATAAAAACGTTAATGGAGTCTACAAGTATTGCACGAGCCTTTAAGGCTATGCAATATCACAAACGGATTTATTTCAACTCCATAATATGATTAAGGAAAGTTAAAAAAAGCATCCATAGATTGGAGATAGACCCATGAATGGTTTTTCACAATAAGCAGTTCAGGATATGCCCGCAAAGCATGAAATTGTGAAAAGTTTAGAATTTGAATTAAATTGACCTACAGATAGTTAATTTATTTATGAAATTTTTATAAATTATGACTATTGTTCTTATAATAAAAAAAGTTTAAATATGTTTCATATTAATTCGGAAAATATAGTGTATAAAAGACGAAAATTATATTGAGAAATACATGTTTTATTTATTAGTTAACATTTAAAAATTTTAGAATTTATAAAAAACTTATTTTTACCAAAGAAATTGAGTTTTCATTTTTAAACAAGCTTTAGATACAAAATATTATTCAAACAAAAAAGGGGTGAAAATAGTTAATCATCAATTTTGAAAACAAAAGTATCAAGATCAAGCATTTTGGAATAAAATTACAAAATGTGGAACATAAGCTTAGATTCATGACAGCATGGATATTTAAATAAGGTAATAATACAGTAAAAAATTTATAATTTATTTATTTATATTTAGAATGACCAAGAATATTACAGTTTTAGATATACGACTATGTTTATGAAAATTTCAAAGTTTACAGATCAAAAAGTTGATCAACCTGACCATGACACATTGTAGACTTCAAAGACCCATAACTGTTTTAATAAGTATAAGTGTACAAAAAAATTCATCCAATCAAAATCAGCCCACACACTCTCTACTTTCTCTCTCTGCCTTCTTTCTACTCAAACTCAGATCAAGAATTTTGCCTCTGTTTTCGACACCTCATACACCATCGGATAAATCAGGAAGAGTTGAGCTCAATGACATGTCTTGTTGCCCACAATTCTACCAGAGTGACTCAGAATTGCCTGTTAAAGCGACAGAAACCTACTTTCTTTTTGACAAAATTGTTGCACCATCCATGCACCAATTGGCACGATTTTGGTGTCAGCGGACTCAGATTGACAAGAGGAAGAGAATTACACTACTTCCTCTATTCAATTTTAATGAGATTAACCCCGACTAAGCTATGCTGCTTCCATTGTAGTGCAAATGGTGACATTGAGGTGCATTGCTAGCACCATCATGCTTAAACAATAGAGGAGAGCAAAATCCTTTCATCAATTGCACTAATTATCGTTGGTCACCAAAATCCTAAGAACACCATCATGAGCCATTATTGGAGTTTTTATCTAGCCATTTCTGCCACCATAAAGGCAAATTAATGGCACCAAGTTGTTCAGAGGAACAAGGTGAGCAAAACCCCTTAAAAAATTAGGTCGAAACACCACGGTGGATGGAGATCCACTGTCCCCACCGTGCATCCCCTCATAGGGGTATGGGTTTATCGATTTCAATGGTGGTGAGACCACCCGTACCAGAATAATAAGACAAGTCCACTTGTTGAAATGCCTATGTAAATTTCACAATATATTCACCGGAAAGCCATTATTAGAGTTCCACTTTTTGTCACCACCATTGGACTTTGCTTCGATAGTTAGAGGCTATTTCTAGTCAAATTGACCATACCATTGAGCTCAAGAGATCAAGATCTACTAAGAGTCAAAACCATGCCACCAGCCGATGACTGGAGCCACTACACATGCCACCACGATTGGCCGGGCTCTTCGAACCTCAAGTTTCATGCTTCCGACCTCTAATGAGTAATTTGAGACTACCTCTTGACTCATTTTGACATTTTAAATGCGATAATACCCTTTGTTTAAGATAATTCTACTCCTATATAAATTATTTGGTACTGGCTGCATGTAAATTGAGACAAGGTGGACCAAAGTAACGAAGTCCAAAATGACATTTTCAGCAATTATAAATCTCTAAGAAGCATTTCTAGCTATCCATGGCCTCTTTAAGAACATAATCAAGGATGCTTCATGGACTATAGAGATAGCAAGATCTGATTGGAACCGCTTAGCTCAAAATCTAGGTAATAAGGGATCTCACCTATAGTATGAACAATTTT
This sequence comes from Artocarpus hirsutus, assembly GCA_946598075.1. NCBI lineage: Eukaryota > Viridiplantae > Streptophyta > Magnoliopsida > Rosales > Moraceae > Artocarpus > Artocarpus hirsutus. The sequence continues at coordinate 9,795 of CAMOHE010042747.1, read as the reverse complement.
GAAGGAAATTATTTTATGTTTTCATAACAAAATTATCAAATGCAAAATCAATGTTATGTCATGCCATGTTGTGTTATAATGTTATATTATGACAAAGTTTAGTATATTATCCTAAGTCATGTTGTGTCACACTATAATTTACCATGTTGAGTTATGATATGACTATGATTTATTATGTTTATGTCATACTATGTCACATTATATTGTAATTATGTCATGATCAGTATATGCAGTAATAAACCATACTGCTTAGTCACTTTTAAGTTAAGCATGTTTACGATTTATGATTTAAGATTCGCGATGCTTTGTAGTAACATATCATACTACATACACACAATAAGATAAGTGAAACAAATAAAATAAATTAAAGGCATTGTACCAACCTCTTGACTTATGGGGAGACTTTGACTTAGTTCAATATAATTTATGATCTCGGTTTCATTGGGACCTTGCAAACCCTAATTTTCCAATGATCGCATGCAACTAGTACGATCACCTAGGCCTAATGGTAAGAAAAGTTAAAGCTTAAATAATTAAGCGTAAAACAAGTAGATAAGCAAGCATGAAATGTTCATGCATGTTTTATCAAATGTTTTTAAATATGTTTTGTGAGTTTAATTTCCTACCTACTGAGCAAAAGCACATTTAAGTATGTTTATATTGTAGGTAAAGATCCTATCATCTACACTTGATGAACAATAGTGAACGGCGGATGAATGGTGGAGATGGGAATGGATACGGCCTACATAAATGAAAATTCTGCATTTATTATTTTAGTAAAATATATATGCATTAATTTTTAAATGATATTATACAACTATGTTTTAGAAAATGAGCTTGGTCTAAAGAATTTTGAGATTTAAAAATATTGTAACAGAAAATGCAACAAATAAAGAATATGTTTTCTTTAGAAATTTAATGTTAAATTAAGAAATGATTTTAAGGAACATGTTTTATGAAATTATTTTTATATCGGGTTCTAAAAGAATGAATTTTAAAAAAATCTTATTACGATAACTAATTTATAAACATTTTAATTTAGAAATGTTTCGTAATTTAAATTAAGTAAAGCTTTAAAAAGAAATAGTGTTAACTAATTATTTTTACGTTTAAAAGAATAGATTTATGAAATTATCATGATTACATTTAAGAGATTATCATTATATTAGATTTAAAGAATTAAGTCTTGAGAAATAATTATTATTTCCTTAGAATAACCATTTTAAGAAATAGTAATTATTATTTTATTTAGGAAAAAAATTATTCCATAATTTAAGTAATTCACATTAAAGTACAGTTAAGTATGATTATATAGTTAAGTAATAGCTATGTAAGTAGGGCCATTACAACGTTAAAAAATATTTAAGTTTATGTAATTAATTAACGACCACATAAGTAGACTTGTTACACCTAACATACATGCAAGTATGGCTCTCATTAATGGTAGGGTTGAAGAGCCGGATGTAGCCTGTATTGCTTATGTTTGTCTCTCTTGAACCATCTAGTCTTATAATTAAAAGTGCAAAAAAAAATTATCAATTAACAAATAAAATAGTTACAAAATAAGATTTTATTTAAATAGATGACTATAATTTACTTATATGTGTGGCCTCCATAGCCTTATTTACCTAATCCCTACCCTGACAAAAAAGTTGATCACACCAATTATCGATCAAGGATTGCAGGTGGTGTGCTTAGGGTTCATCTGTAACATTAAATTGATGTTAGAATTCAATTATCTACATTTCGTTTATAAAAATAAGTATCCAATAAAAGTGCATAGAGTATCTTTTCTTTTTGCATTGATGTTGTGAATAAGGTGATTGCCCTTGATAGGTGGACAATCTTACTTTTTTGCATTTGCCATGTTCATTTCTGAGGAGCCTAGAAAAAAAATTACACTTTTACAATGCATTTTACTCGTCAAACATATTAAAAATATATATATTAATAGGGGAAGCAAACCTTAAATTTGGGTGAGGCAAACCACTCGCAACATTTCTGCTAGTGCTCCTTGCTCTTGACAATTTTAGGCATAATTTCTAGACTATACTTGTAGTGCATGTTGAGGTCATTCTTTTAGTCTCAACAGTACTTTTGAGCCTCTTGGTTAATATAAGCAGTTATCTCACCCGTGAACTTGGTTTGAAACCATTCTTACATTTTTAAAAACTAGTTATATTACATGTTCCATAAAAACATAAGAAAATTGAATTAGTAAAAAAGCTATTGGTGTTATGCGGTCAGGGATCTTGTTTCCACGTACTGACAGGAATGGACCTCTAAGTGTTATAAAAAGGGGTTATACACTCCCTCATGTGCACCCTAACATGGCTTTCAAACCATGCGCCAAACTCCTCGACGACCTTCATTGCAAGCTCTATATGGTTAAACTAAATAGGGCACTTTCCATTAAGCGCCACCTACTTGGTGATTATTGCCATAAACTCTTTTAAGCCGTTACGGCTTGAGGAAGCTGGTACTATATATTAAAGATTTATGAATAAAAGAAAATCAATAAAAATATGAACAAAAACATGTAAATGCTAAAATTCATACTAGACTAACATTGGGAAGGTTCTCATGGTGGCTTAGCTCCCCTTATTGATCTAGCGTACATGGCAACCTGGGCAAACATGTTGCAAGTTGATAATAAGAAATAAGAACAATTTATGCATTATAATTTAAAACAATTGTTATTAAAATTTTAAAGATTATTAGATGAATACAATATAAAAAGACCCAATCATCATCACTTTTACTGTAAGCAGTATAGTCGGAAGAAGCTTGTTCATCGTCTTCTTCCTTAGTTTCATGCTTGGACACATTGTCATCAACATATTCCTCAAATGTATCCTCGGCCTCTAATGTGTCATCGATAGCTATTGTGTTATCATTGTTAATGAAACTCATATCATCCTTTTGGGACTGTACAAAGAGAACATCGACATCTTCAACAAAAATTAGAGCCAACATTAGGTCAACTAAAGATCGTGTCTAACTCAGGCTGCTCAACCTCTAGGTTGAAGTTAGAAGAATTGTTATCTTGCAATATTTGAACTTCAGTTTTGACATCATCATGTATATCCCAAATATGTCGATGCCCAAGTGTTTAACAACTTACCAGTTTAGATTGTTGAATAATTCATCGGTGTAAAAAAACTTGTTATGCCTAAAATGCAAGTATGAAAGTATCATCTTTATGCCACTAAGCTCTCATAAAAATGCTTCTCTTATTTTCTATACACTTGTGATCTCCTTTACAATGGGTTGGCATCAAACCACTTGCACCTAAACAACACAAATGAATAATCATATATGTAAGAAAGTTTGATTATTTCCTCTAACTATCCATAAAATTTTGAATCTTTTGCTCTAGATACGCATATGCAACTGTTTTGTGTCTTATGTTTTGCATCATGGTCAAAAGCTAGACCTTTAAGTTTGTTTACCACACAACCCAAGTACAATAGTATCGAAATATTTGATTTTGATGCCAAAGCACACAACTCATTGGTGGCCTCTAACGAGTAAATTTCGTGAAGATCATACATCTACAACCATTTGCACAAAAATAACTTAATGTGGTATTATATTTAAATTATTAAAGGTAAATATGCATCCTAAAATGCAGTATAATAGGTTTGTTTACCTTCTTGTAGAACCACTGGGGGAACTCTTTTTCTTGGACTTCATTCAAGTTTTGATGTCTAGTGGCTTGTAGTTCCCTCGTGTGCTCACTACATAATTATATAATTTAAAGTGGTTAATACACATCAAGTAAGATGTGAAATATACTACAAAGAAATAAGTTAAATAAATGGAACATACTTGATATATTTTTCAACTTCTAAATAGTTGTTTAGTATATACCACTCTACTTTGTTTCTTGTAGCTGTGTCTGATGATGTAACTGTTACCTTCCTAATTGGACAACGTTACGATTGGAATACAGACAATTGTTGCTTTCGAGGTGGATCATTTGGTGCCTAGTTTCTCTATGGCCGATTAAACCTTGTCTCAACACCATTGAAATGCATGGCATAAAAAGTCAAAGCTTTATTCACAATACATCCTTCAGCAATAGAACCCTTAAGTCGTGTTTGATTTCTAACAAACTGCTTAAGCATCCTAATATATCGTGTGAACGGATACATCCATCTCATATGAACAAGACCCCCAAGCATGGCTTTGTCTAGAAGGTGCAATATCAAGTGACCCATGATATCAAAAAAAGCAGGCAGGAAGATAGTCTCCAACTTGCTCAATATTATCACCATTTTCTTGGGCTTTCTCCAAATCTATAGTGTTTAATGTCTTGGTGCACATGACTTGGAAGAAATTACATAATTCCATAATTGTTTCCATGATATCCTTTTTAAAAAAAGGGCGAGTCCCTATTGACAATAATAGTTGCATTATCATATAACAATCATGAGATTTAAGCCCAGTTAACTTCTTGCTTGAGTCGATAACATTTCTTTTCAAATTGGAGCCAAATCCATCCAAACACTTAATTGATTTAATGAAATCACAAAACTTTTTTCTATCAATGGACTCCAAAGTATAGCTTGCTCATGTTTCGGCCACCGATCACCATCCTTGTACAAATGCAACTCATGTCTTAAACCCATGTCCGTCAGATTTTTTTGTGCTTTGTCTATATCTTTTGTCTTTCCTTCTATATTCAAAGGCGTCCTTACTAAACTGTCACTTACATTCCTCTCGATGTTCATAACATCTCGATTGTGTTGTAACAACAATGAAGTCTAGTACGGTAATTCCAAAATATATTGACCTTCAGCCAATTCAACCCACTTGGATCATGCTTCCTCTAAATACCTCTAAATTTCATGTGTTTATCCAGTAACCTAACACAAACATGTCTCAATTGGTTTAAATTTCTTCTGTCGACTTTGGGTGAGGTGCACGACCTCTTTCATCTTTTTCGTTGAACTTTTTTCACCTTCTCATTTTATATCATTTGGAAACCACTTCCAATGACCAATATAACAAACTTTACTTATGCAACATCTTGATAGAGTTTCATCATTGCATTTTGGACATGCTTTTTAACCCTGACCAATCCAAGTAGATAGACTAAGGAAGAATTAGAAGTTGCATCACGAACAACGAACCCATTTGACCACAATTCTTTCAACTGATCCACGAGCGGTCTCAAGTAAACATCCATATCCTTTCCCAAGGACTTTAGATCAAGAATCAACAAGTTAACATTGAGTTATTCATACACAACCACAAAGGTAGATTATAAGTAGTCAAAACCATAGGCCATATACTGTACAGAGTGCTCATATTTCCAAACGAAGTAAATCTGTTGGCAACTAACTCCAATCTAATATTCAAGGTTCACTAGCAAAATCTGGGTATTTTGTATCAAAATCCTTCCAAGCTTATCATTAACAGGATGTCCCATCACCCCATCGTCTCTTGATTGACCCTGATGGTACCATGTCATGTCATTGGCTATATGACACAAAGCATACAATCACTCCAAACAGTCCTTTAGAGGGAAATACCTCAAAACGTTGTATGGCACTGTTTTTCCCTTCGTGTTTTTATCTACCCATCAACTTTCCTTACATACAAGGCATGCTTCCAAATTCACATTCTCTTTCCAAAATAATGCTCAATCATAGTTGCAGACATAAATTGACTCATACCCTAAGCCAAGTCTCTTCAACTTTTTTCTTGGCCTAATAATGTTAACCAGTAAGTTAAAGACCTAGAAGATACTCTATCTACAGCTTCAGTATCTGGTCAAAAGACTTGTTCATCTAATTATTCTCCAGTTTCAGATACATAAGTTTAACCAAGAAGTTCAAAGCTAAAATCTTCAAAACACAAAGATATTACTCCATCTCCAACTCTTCAAATCACGAGTTCGCACTCCCTGAAACTCCCTAAGAGCTCTTGTTCACAAATCACGAACACTAGCTTTGGGTTCTCTCAATTAGTTGGAAGGAGAATCACCTTGAGCAAGAGCTGTACGTGTGAGCCCACACTCACTCCGATCGTGGATAAAGAATAGCAAAGAAGGCCAGTTGGTTGAAGCTCTTCGGGAATGTTACTTCTCTACACAGATTTCGAGAGCTTTTCGGTGAATACAAGGTCAGTAAGATCAGGTTAATTTATACATATAGCATATCAAACTTGTGTTTTGAAAAATACACTGATTTAAAATTTTAAAATTTCGCTGCGTATTATTTTTCCAACAATTGGTATCAGAGCCATGGCTTTTACATAAATTTGTGAGTTTGTGATCATGCTATACGTATAAATTATATGATCTTAATCTCTCCTATGCTTGAATTTAATTTTATAGAGAGTTGGCACTCTAGGTTTCTATATAATATTATATGTTGTCATGGATTATGTGGTGAATGTCTATTAATTAATTATGGTTGATTAAATCATTATTTAATTATTTTTTAATTAATTATACCGGTTATGGTTCCTTGAGGTTAAAACATGTATCTAGGTTTTTCATGTAATTAGATGGCAGACTATCATCTCCGTCTAAGAATTATTATTCAATTTTAAATTTGTAAAAATTTTGTAATTAAATAATCATTCAGAGAAGACGAACCTAGAAGATAGATGATGGCGAACCCATGTATTTCTTGAGTCTCTAATTTAATGCTTTTGAATTGTTGAAAATAAAATTGATGAATTGCATTAAAAAATTATATTTTCTGGAAAAGGTGATTTTTGTTCGGTCGGCATGCTGAACTCTCCAGTTCAGCAAGCCGATGGTCGTAGATCGATAGGCTGAATGTAAGGTTCGACATGCCATCAGTGGGGCAAAAATTAAGCGGCTCTAGCGGCAGGCCGAACTTCTAGTTTGGTACACCGATGGGTCATGACCGGCAGGCCGACTACACAGATCGACTTACCGACAGAGAGTTAGGAATTTTAGAAAAGGTACAGTTTTTTGATGTAGTTTTAATTTTATTTTTGAGACAATTCTGAGAAACATTAAATATGGATTTCACCGGAAATATGGAGTATTCGATTCATATGGGATTGAAGACTTGGAGATGGGATTTACAAAAAGAAGGATACAGCTTGGAGATTCAAGGATGAAAAATCAATAATATGTTTCGATCATTCTCTTGTAATATTTGTTTTCTATTCTCTAGGGTGGAACCATAATATTATGGTTATTAATTATTATTTTGCTTGTAGCTTTGCTTGTCTGCATTATAATATGTTTTGCTGTGTATATTGATAACATGTCATATAGAATAGGGAGTGCCGCTCATGTTAAAATTGTTCATGCATATCTTTTAAAATAAAACCATGATTTCAAAAGATTGAGTGGGAGAAGGTTTTCGAAGAGAGAACCTAAGGCCTCCATTGTTGGTCTATAGGAAGAACATGATGGTTCCAACCACAAGGAAGAGATTTCTGTCATGTACCAGATTGGATCTCTAAGAGGATAAGGTATTTTAGCATGATTTATGGTTGCACACCCCTAGGAGGTGATTATAAATCATGGATAAAATATTAAAACGATGGTTATACACTCATGTTAATTTTATTATTAACGTCCCCTAGGAGCTTTGTTAATAAAATTAATAGCCAAAGAAACGATTATTAATATATGTTGGATCATACGGGTCCTGGATGACATATATTACTCAGGAGAGATATATTACTCAGGAGGAGATCCGTGTTCCTACTTGAATTCGGCATGACTCCCCTAAGAGCTTGTTGAATTCTGAGTTGGGAATTATCATTGCAAGGTTGTGATATTTTTAAGGTTTTCACACATAAACACATTTGTAAGTTTTTACATGGTTGTGTTGTCTTACAAAATTATTATGAAGTGTTTGCTTATGTTTGGTATATGATTCTTTATTGTAGATTGAAAATGTCTAAAAATGCTTTATCTTTGATACTTGACAAAAACCTGTTAACCGGAGAGAATTATAATGATTGGAAATGAAACCTACATATCGTCCTTTCCTTTGAGAAACTAAAATTTATTTTGACAACCCCTTGTCCTCTTGAGCCTACGGGAGACTCAACTAATGAGCAATTCCAAACATACGATCGCTGGAAAGATGCAAATGATCAGGCCCGCAGCTATGTTATGGCTAGCATGAATAATGTGCTGTAGGCTCAACATGAGGATTATGAGACTGGTAAGCAGATCTTAGATAATCTACAAGACATGTTCAGAGGCCAAGCCATAACAAAACAACAAGGGGTGCTTCGGAAACTTCTTAACTGTAAACAGAGGCCGGGGACATCTATAAAGGAGCACATGATGTTGGTTATGGGTTACCTCGCTGAGGCACAAACCCATAGAGCCGACATCAATATTGAAACTCAGATGACTATGGTCATTGAGACTCTGTCAAAGGAATTTATTCCGTTTAGAGCTACTTTTAATTTAAGCAATAGGCGGGATATGACCTTAACAGAATTAATGAAACAGTTACAGGAGTTTGAACTGTTGATCAAGGAGTCTCCTGCTGGTAGAGAGGCCAATTTGGTAGCTGCTTCTGGTTCCAATCCCAATTCTAGGAATGAAAAGAAACAACGGGCCTAGAATGGAAAGTCTTCTATTCCTGCTAATAACAAGAGCAAGAAGAAAAGGAAGAAGAACCCAAAGAAGCTTAGTGCTTCTTCTGTGGGAAGGTTGGGCAACATAAAGAAGCATTGCAAGGACTTCATTTTCAAAGGAGGTAGGTGTGATCTTCTAGATTTAGAAACTTGTTTGGTTGAGGAATCCAGTGATATTTGGGTCATAGATTCTAGTGCAACTAATCATGTTTGTGTTTCTCTATAGGGGTTTAAAGAAACGAGAAGTCTGCTTCATGAAGACTTCACGCTTCGGATGGGCGATGGATCCTTAGTCTCAGCGGAAACAGTGGGAGATGTCCATCTTCACTTTGATAATTATAGGAATTTAATTTTGCGAGATTGTTTTTATGTTCCTAAATTTAAAAGGAATTTAATTTCTGTAGCTTGTTTATTTAAAGACTCTTATTTAGTTTCTTTTAATAATAAAGTGGTGATTCATAAAAATAAATCTTTTATCTGTTGTGGATGGATGCAAAATAATCTATATTTTATCAAATCTAAGATGGACTTACTGCTTAATGCTGATATAAATGATAATAACTCTAAAAGACTTAAAACTTCTCATTCTAATAAGACTTATCTTTTGCATTTGTGCCTTGGTCATATTAACCTGAATTGGATTCAAAGGTTGGTAAGGGATGGACCTTTAAGTCACTTAAAGGTGGAATGGGTAAAATGACCAAAAGACCATTCGGGTCTAAGGGCAATAGGACCGAAGGGGTTCTAGAACTTGTGCATAGTGATGTTTGCGGACCAATGAATATCCGGGCACGAGGAGGGTATGAGTACTTCGTCACTTTTATTGATGACTACTCAAGGTATGGGTATGTGTACCTAATGCACCACAAAAGTGAAACTTTTGACAAGTTCAGGGAGTTTCGGGCTGAAGTGGAAAAACAATTGGGTAGACCCATAAAGTCACTTCGATCTAATCGAGGTAGAGAATACCTTTCTGATGAGTTTCTGGGACACTTATTAGAAAATGGGATTTTATCCCATTTGATTGCGCCGGGCACTCCGCAGTAGAATGGCATGGCGGAGAGAAGAAATAGGACTTTATTGGACATGGTTAGGTCCATGATGAGTTATTCATCATTGCCTTTATCCTTTTGGGGATATGCACTACAAACTGCATGTTATCTTTTGAACAACGTGCCTTCAAAATCGATCCCTAAAACT